>VXBP01009708.1:564931-596781 GCA_013400115.1 Rhinopomastus cyanomelas
CCGGATCCTGGGCTGCATCAGGAGAAGTGTGGCCAACAGGTCAAGGGAGGTGATTCTCCCCCTCTATTCCGCTCTGGTGAGACCCCACCTGGAGTACTGCGTCCAGTTCTGGGGTCCTTATTACAAGAAGGATGCGGACTTGCTGAAGCAAGTGCAGAGGAGGGCCACGAGGATGATCAGAGGGCTGGAGCAGCTCTCCTATGAGACCAGACTGAGAGAGTTGGGGCTGTTCAGTCTGGAGAAGAGGAGGCTCCCAGGTGACCTTATTGTGGCCTTCCACTATCTAAAGGGGCCTACAAAAAGGCTGGGGAGGGGCTTTTTAGGATGGCAGGTAGCGACAGGATGTGGGGGAATGGAGCAAAGCTGGAGATGGGTAGATTTAGAGTGGATGTGAGGAGGAAGTTCTTCACCATGAGAGTGATGAGAGCCTGGAATGGGTTTCCCAGGGAGATGGTTGAGGCCCCATCCCTGGAGGTGTTTAAGGCCGGGCTGGATGAGGCTCTGTCCAGCCTGATCTAGGGTGGGGTATCCCTGCCCATGGCGGGGGAGTTGGGACCGGATGATCCTGTCGTCCCTTCCAACCCTAATTCTGTGATTCTATAACTTCTTCCCAGTGAGGGTGACGGGGTGCTGGAGAGGGCTGCCTTGGGGGGTTGTGGAGTCTCCTTCTCTGGAGACATTTGGAACCCACCTGGACTCGGTCTAGGTGGTCTTGATGTGGCAGGGTTGTTGGACTGGACGATCTTTCGAGGTCACTTCCAATCCCTAATGTTTTACGATTCTTTGATTCTGTGAAATTACACCTCAGGCTTGTAATACCAACCTCACAACCAACAGACTTCAGTGCCCTCAGTGGAGACAGGAACTCTTTGGACTCTACTGGCATCACCTTTCTATTCCCACTCCCCTCTGCCGGCAGGTCCCCTCCTTGTCTTCCAACACACAATGCTCTTTCTCCATTCCAGCCCCAAGTCACATAATTTGCTTTGAAGGGCAGAATCCCCAGGCTCCCACGAAGCTCCTGCTGAAGTTAATTAGACTTGGCACAAGATCTTCTAACAGAGAATGATTTGCAAGGGCAGCACCTCACTTACTGTCGGAGGCAACACAAAAATCACCTCTCCACTGACAGTTTTGGTCCTCAGATCTAATTTTTACCCAAGTCAGGAATAATTTCTTGCTTTCTATCTGGACTTGACAGATATTAATATTACTGTGAGGATATGCCACCTGACTGTACGATTTATAACAAGGAAAGAGCAAAGATAACAGTTTCATTATAAGCTTTAAGTGCCCATAAATCTTTCTAAATCAAACCATTCCCAATCTCCCAAGAGGGACTCTCCAAAAGCTGAAGCCCCACCTATTTGGCAACAACAACAGACAGGGATTTCTTTTTTTAGTCTCCTTCATCTCTTCAGACAGCAAAAATCTCAGATAGAAAACTTTGGTCTAGAAGCCTTTTTTATTCCCCTGCAGCAGTTAGAGGCAGTGATGGTTTTAATAGACTTCTCTAATGACTCTATTGCTGCTTTTTATGACCGTTTCTTGGCCATAAAAAAATAAAGTGGCAGAAGCAACGATACTGAATCACTAACTTTCCTGCAGCAAAGAAGAGAGCATAATGAGTCTGTAAAGTTATTTTCATTCAAAGCCCAGGGCCCGATGCATTTCTAAATCCAACAAAACACAAAGTAAAAATTCCTTCTCACCTGCACGCTCTCCCAGTTAAAATCAGGTGATGATCTGCCCAAATTCCAAAAGTCTCAACTTGGCTTCTGCTCAGTGACTCTTGCTCAGAATGGCTGCAATAGAAGCTTATCAGTGCCTCCCTGAGCACTTGAGGATCTCTGAAGACATTCAAGACCCACCTGGTTGTGTTCCTGTGGGGTCTTCTCTAGGTGATCCTCCTGTAGCAGGGGGGTTAGGCTAGATGATCTCCAGAGGTCTCTTCCATCAGGAAGAGCAAATTATGGGAAGCTCCACAGCCTGGCTTATCCCACCTGCACCTCCCTTCAGAGTCACCTCCAGAGGATGAATTGGATCCCAGGTAGGATAAAATGTCCCATCTCTCTTGGCTGACCCTAGAAAGGATCAAAGCTCCTAATTTAAGCACTTTAATTTGATGAGAAAAGCGGAACTAGATGGTTAAAGACCTTCACGCAAAAATAGTTTTTCTAATGTCAGGGACCATGCGAAATAAAATCAAGTGAATACCTTTTAACCACAAACCATTCTGAAAGCATAGATTGAGATCAGGAGAGACCCATGCAATGGCTGTGAGGTAAGGCACACGTTCCACTAAAGGAAACCAGCAGGTTTCTTTACTATAGATTTCAATGGCTCTGGACTTTCACTCCTACTTAGGCTCAAATGGCTAAGGTTTATTAGCGTGAGATCCCCCTGTCCATTCAGTAGAAAACTTATTAACTTTACAAGAGTGTATCTAAAATCTTGATCTAAAGCAATGGCAGCTGAATACATGTACCTCATTAACCAAAACCAAATGTGTTTCCCTCTATAGCGCAGCTGTAGCTGTGACATGTTTCCTTGCTGTGCTCTACCCTGGCAAGGCACGTCAAAAATGCAAACTGAAGGGTAACATTATTTCATCTCCAAAATAAATAAGGGCCTTTGGTCAACCCCAGTACACAAAAGGCAGGTATTTTAAGTTAAGGGAGCTGCAAGGAATTGGTTCCTCACAAAGCTTCCATTAGCTTCCAAATGATCTCTCTCACAATGTGTACAAACACGCCTAACCAAACTCCAGTGAAAAATAGATTCTTGATACTGTCATTTACCTAATAGTTAGCACAAGGATAAGAACACACATGCAAATTTAAAATAAAACCATCTGCAGGCTCTTTTTTCCTCCAAATAAGTATTTGAAACAGATGTGCGCTTTTAACTGTATTTCTTCGCACAGCGCTTTTCTCTTCACTGTTTGTATTTTCAATGGGTTGTTTTTTTTTTCAAAGGTGCATAATAATTTATCCCTTTTATCTGACAAGCACGGCTTTCCAATAACATAGTCTATCTTTATTTCTTGCTGGCGTAACTCATTCATATCAACTGGTGGCTTTGCACAAAGGGACCTGCCTGCAGTTCAGCTAGAAGCAGAGATGCTATTTTCATCAGAACTACATTTATAAAAATGAACGTAACCAAGTTGCAGGATAAAAACATTATAATATTCACCCCCTGGCTCATGACAGTCCTGCAGTCTCCTCTCCCATCCTTCACTAAATCCATGCTTGTATCGGGCACTGCCATTCTACTTATATTTTCCAATAACAGTGCCTAACATTCAGAGGGATAAATGAGCTGTAGCAGCTCATCAGTCCTGGAACCAGAAAAGAAGAAAAAATATATTTGATGCCTCTCTTTTTCCCCTCAAAACTCCACATTATGCCGAAGAGCACTGGAAATCTGGTAAAGCAGAATTCCACAAAGTCACAAATCACAAGAGGTATTTGAAGAGTCAGCTCTCCACCAGATGTACCAAATCAGAATGTCCTCTACAACAAGCAGATTGCAGGGTACGTTCTACCTACACTGCTCTCTGCTCGAGTTATTCAACAGACTGTTGGTAGCATGAAAGGTCCCAACCAGGAAACAGCAACTTCAATGCCTGTGACAAGCTGCCTTCAAATTTTCTTTCATAACAAACTGTCTTCAGACTTTTTTTCAGTGAATCTAGTCTTGCCAAGCTTCATTAGGACTCGCATGACCATGGGGTCTTGACCCATCACTCTAGTACAAAGTGCCACAGCGTAAAAGCATCTTCATCCAGCAGAACACAGTTCCAAAAAAACCCGTCTACGTCTTCATATTCTCTGAAAATAGATTTATAACAAGCCCTTTATTCACAAAAAATATATTTAAGGTATAAAGCAAAGAACTGGTAAGTTTGGAAATGCTCCTACATTTCTGCTGGGCCTAAATGTCAGGATGTAGGTGGTCAGGGGCTGCAGAGATCTGGGTGTGATCACCACCCTGAGGGATTTTGGCCCATGGGCACGGCACAGCTGAGTACGGACTGCTGCCTTAATGACTATATGCAGAAGAACACAAAGAGCAGAGGAAAGCCAGTAGGCGGATGACCCCAACCTGCTGTGCCACCCAGCACCTCACTGTGAGCCTGAGAATATGCGTGGTGATTGGGGAGGTTAGGGCCAGGAAGAAGAGTAAGACTGAAGGCAAGCCTGGAGAATCATAGAATCATCAGGGATTGGAAGGGACCTCGAAAGATCATCTAGTCCAATCCCCCTGCCACAGCAGGATCACCTAGACCAAGTCTAGGGGAGGACATGTTTCAGTTGTCTTTTTGTTTCCTCAATACTTGAATTTAGAATGAGACATTTGGGTTAATTGGAAATAAATTAATTCCACTAAATTTTGTCCTTTTCCAGTGTTTCCATTCAACATATCCAGTGTATTTGTTACACAATAGAGTCTTCAACTGCACTGCTGTAAATTACCTTCACCACCAAACCCAAACACATCCACTACAAGAAATTTAACTCTGAATGAAGAGAAAGTATCCTCATATGACAATGACAACTTATTTTTTTCACTCTGCTTAATAAAAGACTTCCAGAAATAAGACCTGCAAAATGCCTTCTTAACATTTTTAGCCACTTCTTGTAGTTTCAAAACAGGATATCCAAAACCTTTTAACTACATGGGGTCCAAGAAGCAATTATCTTGGTAATTGCTGAGCAATGCTGAAATTTCGAACGCCCAGGAACAGTCAATGCCTCATATAGTTCAGACTTTACTATCCAAAACTCTTGTGAATGACATATTCAAATTCTGATTTCTTTAAAAAAGGTGATAAATCCATAAAATAAGGTGAGGGGTTTTTTAGGGTAGATGTCAAAACACACATTTCTCTCCCAAATAATCAAACTTCTGAGTTTTGGGTCTGTGATTCAAAGCACATGGCCACAAATACTTTTTCTTTTCTTTTTCATGCTTAACAGTTAAAATATAAATGAAATGGTGTATTTTTTTCCTTTGAGCTATTCCGAAAAGCACTAGAAGATCTTGGTATATTTCTTTTGTCCAAGCAAACACATTCTACTTAATGCCAACACCTGACAATATTAAAACCTAACAGATAAAATCTGGCAAAGCTAAAGGGACAGAAATTAGGGTCCTTATTCAATGGGGGACTTACAAGAATATTTTGTGAAAATGGACAGAAGGTTCAGGTAAGTTCAATAAATGAGGAAATTATTACAACTATGATTAATTTTTATTCCAGGTAGTAAATTAGAATCTTCTGGGAGCTTTGGCATCCTTGAAGAAGCACAGTTTCATAAAATCAGGTAGAAGGGGAAAAAACAGGACTATCTGGCAGACCTGGTACCTCTCACTGAAAGTTCACAACAGAAAACCAAGCTGCAGCAGCCATACACCTACCGAAAAAACCCTATAAAGACTGAGAGTGGAGATAACACTATAAAAATCACAATCAGACTCAGGAACCAGACTGAGTGAATTACACAATGGCCTTCGAGCAGCAAATCAAAACAATCAGCAGAGAAATCCAAGCAACAATTGAACACTGACAACTGGAAATGAAAAGGAGTGGCAATTCACCAGGATTTTTCATTTCTTATTTTAAAGTGAACCCAAGTCAAGCCAGTAAAACCCAGCAATTGCTAACACACCACCATAACTACAGGTTTAATAATGTCTTACAAGCGTTAAGAATTGGAAATTCGTTGCCGCAAAGCAGCTCATGTGCTGGGCTTGCAGTGCACCCCTTTTCACACTCAAAGACATCAGAAAAGCAGATGAAAGTTTATTTTTCTTTTGATAAAGAAGTTAAGCAGATTTTGGAAGCTTGCCATCAATTTGACCCCATCCCCCAACTTCCCCAACACTATAAATTAATCTTGCACTGGTTGAGGAAAAAAAACCCCTAACTGAAAAGCCTTCAGTGTTCAAGTCCTTTGGCTGAACCTCTCAGGGGCACATCCCATGGTGACAATATTTAGTCTTGACTATCTCAGCTGGCCTCTTCCCCAACACTATGCCTGAAGCGCAAACTTCTCCCCTAAACTCAAATTCTCTCAGTATTGAGCCAAACAATCAACAACAATCTCTCATCCAGACTCTACAGAAATACCCGCAATGACCCTTTTCTTCTGGTCTAGCTGCTGGTCTCCACACAGGCACATTTGCAGAGTCACTTCACTCCACTGAAGTCACTCCAGATTTCCACTGTGAAACCTAAAACCAGAGCACAGGTCCCACAAAGTTAGTCCCACAAATTAGCAATTCAACCTGGGAATTCTGCAGGGAGGAAGGAGTTTTAGTTGACTTTGACTATAAGGTAAATTAGATGGAGGTTTTTATAACTTGCCTGCCTAGCAATGAAGAACTCAGTCCTAAGAATCCTGACATCCCAATTTTCTCACTGAATTTTAACCCCTTTTTTCTCACAGTGATTCTGCAATTATTATTACTGTTATTATTCTGCAGTAATAATCCTGAAATGATTTCTCAGGACAAACTGCAAATGGAAGAAAGTTTGAGAGTTTCTGGTAAGTCTGAATTTTGCGAAACAGAAAGCTGGTTGTTACATCACTCCATGAAAAATATTTAAGTTGGCTCTGGCTTTAAGGTTACATTTCTCAGTTCAAGCAAGTGGCAGGAAACGCACAGAATCTAATCAAGAGATAGTCCGCAAGGCTCGTTAAATGAAACCTTAAATAAAGACTTGTTATAAAAACAAAAAGATGCAACTCAGGAAATGAGCTTGGTCATCTCACAGCTCTGTGTTTTCCCACAGCCAGGCGTTGGCCAAACGTTACATTATCAATATAAATATCATACAGGGAGAAAACTGCCCTCAAGATTATGCTCTTGAGGAGCACCTAAGTGACTTATGAGCCTCAGCTTTACTCAAATCTGACTTAAAAAGCGATTCAGATCTTAATCAAAACCAGGGGCTTGCAAGTCGTGCGTGTTTAGACGAAGTCATGAGGCATTTACATAAAATCTGAAATGCAATTTTATGCACAGGTCAGGAAAAAACCTGCAAGAGAATATATTTACAAAATGTGAGCTCACACTCAAGAAAAACCTTACACACGAGAGTCATGCTTTGAGGAGGAACCCTTATTTTTTGATTAGGAAGGTCAGTGTTACTAGAAAATAAATAACACGAACGAGGCCAGGGGAAATTGCTCTGCAGAAGCAAAAACAAAGACCAGCAGTCACCAACTTCTCATGAACTCCTGAACTAGCAAGCTCACCAAGGTAATCTGTTGCTATCCCTCCACGTCCCTGGTCCATCCCTTCTTTCATTTCTTTGGCCCCATCGCAGGAACTTCTGTACATGTCTAAGGCTGAATTAAGTATCAGCACAGTCATCATGGTCTCCGAGTTTCCAGCAGGGTTCTCAAATTGGTACCCGTCAGTCTCAGGCAGAGCATTGCTTCGGACTGTACAAGTGCAGCAGCAGCGTCTGCTATGAAGACTGTTGCCTCTGTTCTTATTTGACAGCACAACTGTGTTTCCATCTGGGGGAAAGCCTGTACAAAGGGATGGCTTTTGAGCTTGGCTCCTGTATGCACTCTCAGCTCTTAACATGGGGAAATTAATAGCTCTTTTTATTTCTTCTGGCAGGGAGTTTTGCAGTCAATGTAGGATTGCATCTCCTGTGACCGCAGGGTTTCTCAGATTTCCCAACAGTTTAATTGCTCCATGCTACGTGAGGTTGCATTTTCAAGACAGAGTTGCTATCTCGTATGGCCAGAGCTCTACAAAACAGCCAGCATTCTTCAAAGAGTCTTTGTTCAGTGACAGGTAGGAAAAGAAAATTAGTAAAGTTTCACCGGACAAAGAAGCCTAACCGAATAAAGAGCACATGTTCAGTCCGGTAAAATTAAATTAATGAAGCAAAGGAAGTTTGAAACAAAACTCTGAACAACAAACTTGGCTATGCTGGAATGATTTGCTTAAGTATCTTCGTATCCTCATCACTGACATTAAAAATCCATAACCCCTTGATATGTAAAAGCAGAGAAAGAGGGAAAAGGCAACCGAGTGAGCTGGTTGTCTGGGCAACCAAGGAAACCTGGACAATCAATGAAAAGAAATACTCGGTTTGTTTTTACTTTCCTCTTTTCCTGAATGAATTAATGAAACTGTTGAACTTTGGCCTCTTCTCCAGGCTAGAGCAGTGAGGAGACCGGCTGACTTACTATCCCCCACAGCCCACAGCCATGCTGATGGAAGATTTTAATGTGAGAACACTGTGTGCTCATTCGGCACTTTGTTCCCTAGAGGGAATATGGTAGACAGTGTATAGATTAAATTTAGCTAGAACTGGGCAGTCAGAAGCACATACTTGGTGCCTTGATCATAAAGATCAAGAAAGGTCACTCTGTACTTGGTTTCCTTTGTAGGTTTTATAATGCTTTTGCCTCTCTCGCTCCTTTTCTGTCTTTTTATGGCAGAACTGTTGCACAGCAGCCAACCATTTTGTCTTTCTTAGGGATGCCGGTTAGACAACATAGGAAGTTTGTGTCAGGAAAATAATCATAAGTCTCTGAAGCACTATTGAAGTCCTCTCAGCATTCCTCATAATTGGTTTCAAGGGTCTGATGAAAAGTCAGGGCCTGTGACACAATTTGTCTTTGCCTTCAAAATGAGATCAAGTAAAATTCCCATTACAGGAAAATCAAAACTTCAGGTCTGAAACAAAGGTTTTCTTGGATTTTCTTTGTGGTATGTGAAGTGCAACTCTTCAGAGGTATCCTCACCATTGCACCAGCACAGGGACAGTGATCCACAGCTGCTGCTTTGCAGACAATGAAAGGGCTCAGTATTTAAAGCCTGCTGCCAACAACAGTTTCAGGTCATTTCCCCACTGGCTCTTCCTGTCTGGTTTACCTTTCAGAGTTTTGGCTCTGTTGCCACTGCAGGTTAAATGAAACAAAAAATCCAAACAGAAGCCACAGAACTCAGCAACTCATCCTTTTTTATCTACCTAAGTTTTTTTAAGCCTGCTCATCACCATAGGATCCAAGAGCCCTTTTTCACATTTCAGTGAAACCCCAGAAGGGTCAAGCCATGGGGCAAGACCATAATGCTGCAATAAAATATTCCTTTAGAGAAGACGCAAGTCTTCATCTCTAGAAATAAACCCAAACAGGACAAATTGAAGGTGGAATAGAATAGAAAGTGCTGTTTTGCCTTTGCAAAAAGATTGGCAGCACTATGCAAGCAGTGTTTTAAAGTGCTGGAAGAAAAACTTTTCTTCTAACCTTCAAGAGGAAAGAGGTCACAGTTCTTTCAAAGGGCTTCCCCCGGGATAACATTAATATGGACCGTTCCATACTTCACAGATTGAATAACCATCTAAAAGTATGATAATTTGAGATAAACTGAGATTAGTTTCTTGCATTGACATCTGCTTGGCAAATAACATTGAGAATCTAGTGCGAAGGTCGTTTGGCTTGCTATGCTAACGATAGTACTGCCAACATCCAGCACCAAAACAATGAGTAATTTGTGAAGATTTGGCATATTACATCCTGCTTAATACATTCAAAGGTTTGAACACGACAGCACATTGTAATGTAGTAACATAATAGTGCAGATTTGCAAAGCCAGATTCAACCCATGAGCAGACCCAACATTGACTCAGAATAATCTGAACTGGCTAAATATGTCCGTAACCTCACACAGGTCAAAGTACTCATTCAAAAACAAACCCCACAATAACCTTGGCATCAAGGGAAAGCAGTCAAACAAAAGACGAGTGACCCAATACATCCAAACAACAATCGAGAGCACAAGCTGGTCAAGGGGACAGTGGAGAGGGATAACCAAGGAAAACCAAGCATCAACCATGGCGCAGGGGAGAGGCAAATTAGTTCCAATTTCTTGATTCCTCCCAGCAAATTGCTAGACTGATCACTCACTAAAATACCTCAAAAACATTGCTCTGCCCATCTTACACTACTACTCAGGGAGTCAAAAGGAAGACCCAGGATAAAGATCCTGATTCTGGGAGTCACATTGTCAAGATTTTATCTTTTATCTTCCCAGAAAGAGACAAGTTTTCCATTACGAGACATCAGTCACGGCATTTCTGTTAAGACAGGCCAACCACCACTTGTCTTGTCCTACAGAAGACATGGTCAGACTGCGGTCAGAGCAAAACTCACCTGGAGCAGGAACTCATTGGGAAGGACGGCGGATTGGCCATACCATACGATCCCTATGCTGCCACAAGACAGAGATGGAGGAGCACAAAAGAAACAGCCATAAACTAACATTTCCTATTCTCGCTCCAAAAAGGGGTTAAAGTGCTGTGTGAAGAGTGAAAGTTTCCTCTAACAAGAGAGTTCCTCTGTCAGTAACAAATGTGGGAGAAACGACCCGATGCTATTTTGCTAACTAAGAGCCAAGCATGCTTCTTTGGCCACATAGAGAGAGCAGAGGGGGAAGCTGGGCAGTGTGGAGAGATGGCTCACTAATCCTGTCAGGAGAAAAAGTGTTTCGTGTCACTCAACAGCATCTCCACAGGGCAGTTACAGGAGAAGCGCTGACAGCCCCTGAAAGGAATCACATCCAGTCATCCTCTGGCAGGAAGAGGTTGGCTTTGACATGAAGCTTATAGGATGAGTGAGATAAAAATAGGAGGAGGGAACCTTTGGGCTTCATGCAGGATTTTGCCTTCCTCTGCCCCATGAGGAGACAGAAGAGGAATGCATTAGCAGTCCCCAACTGCTTTCAGCTAGCCTGTCCTTTCTGACCCTCCAACCAAGCAGTTCCATATCTCTCTCATTTCCCGCCTTCCAAAATTTCAACTTGCTAACCTTGCTGCCAAAAATAAAGGCAGGAATAACATCAGGCTTGGAAGCAGTTTCAACACAAAGAATAACTGCAGGGACAGACCAGAGATTCTTGCCACATGACACAGAGATCATACCATGCCGCAGCACACGCTGATAAGTATGCTTTGCAACCAGTTTTAGAGACTTGTCCTGTTTTTCTTCACAAAACATTTAAGCTGGGCTCATTCCATCACTGTTTGATTTTCAGTAGTACAAGCAAAACATAAGTGCAGACAAAGAGGCAAAACACCTACAGGAGGGATGAAGTCACCCACACTGTCAACAGGGATGCACTTAAATTGTGTAATAAATGTCCATACCAGCACAGAGTTACCAGTTCCAGTGTTCGAGTTGTAGAACAAACAAAATAAATACACGGTTTTTATGCTACCTAAGAGCAACAACTTCTTCCTGAGCGCATGGGATACACTATCCTTACACTACACCAGAGTGCCTGAGGGACAGTTATGACCAAGGAGCTAAAATCCTCCCCTGAAGACACTTGTAGAGTCACATCTTTAAAATACACCGATGTCTAGGGTTACAGATGACATCTGTACTGCTACACAGGTTAGTCCTGACTGTCTACAAGGTTTATACAGCATTTTCACTCTAGCACCTCACCTACCTCCTTCTGTCATTCCCTCTGTGACAGCAACCACACTCTCCTCTTGGAGACCTTTGTCTTTCTTTTCTAGGTACAGAGGCAACAGTCTTGCTAGTGAAAAAAAAGCAAGGGAAAATTGCTGTTCTCTGATACTGAATGACAACGGAGAGAGCAGCCCCTTGTCCACCATCAGGGAATAAAATTCAGAGCTGCTCCTTTGCTTCAACTGTATTTCAACATCACATTTTCCCCCTTTTGGTGGATTACAGCTGAAAGGTTTTACAGGAAACATGTCTGTTACTGTAATGTAAATAATAAATAATAATAGGAAAAGAAAGAAAGACTGATTTATTGAAGGCTATTCACATCCATAAAGTAAATAACTGAACTTTCAATTTAAGTGGACATTTTTACTGCCATTTTACTGCCAAATAAATCTTCTTGCACAGATATGAGAGAAGCAGAGATGTCATGGAGCACACAGCAAAGGAAAAGTTAGAGACATTCAGATTATGCAAGTGAGCGCACAGGGACGGACTTTTGATGGATGCTACTGGTTTACACCAACCTAGGATTGTTTACATTTTCATCTACCATTCCATTATAATATTATACACTGAGACACGGCAGAAACAAACAAATTGATTTGTGTAAACAAAAAAACCAGCCGTGTGCCTATCAGCAGCCTTCACATCATGAAAACTCCCAAGAAGTTGATATTTGCTTTACCCAAATAAGGTCTATCAGGATCTATCCTGATAGGTCTATCTAACAGGCATATCCAGAACTGAAGTTCAAGTCTATTCAGTATTGGCCACTACCTGTCTCATTGTAGAAATTGTCCCAAAGCACTAAATTATCGTTAGTGAGCAGAGATCCCCACTATAAATGAGAATGGACTGATCTGATGGACCACCTCAAGAACCTGGTTTGTTGCCCAAATCAGGCTCTACATATGGATCCATACAGCTTCTTATCACTTCAGAGAAATGCTCAGTCAAAAACCTGGGGTCTTCTCCTTAATGCTCTTTGCCGATTTCCACTCTGCAGTTTCTATAAGTTGCAGTGGTAGCAATAAAAACAATTCCTCGGACTGCATGGATTATTTCAATCACCTAGAGAAGGGGAATTTAAAATCTACGCTCCTGAATTGTCACCAGCTCCACACTGTCTAGCCGTGTTTTTCCAATGAACCGAGTCTTTCTTCTTTTTTATCTCATTTTCCACAAAACCGAAGTACAGCTGACATTCCTTGAAATAACATAACAGAGATGGACACACCTAAAACATGGGAACTCGAGAGAGATTTGGAAAGTTTTATATACGCAAAATAATTGAATTCACACTCTGGTGCCTTTGATCTTGAAGGACGGCCACACAAACTGCTGAGCGCGATTCCTAAGTGGTGAGATACTACCGCACTTATTGCATTTCCATCTGATCTGGTGGACAGTCTTAGAAATTTTATGGAATGTGATATATCCCTCAGGCTTAGAGTGAGCTTTGACGGGTCATGATTTTAAAGTTCCAATAGTGGAATTTGCAGAATCTGAAAAAATGTTGTGGAGTTAACAAAACAAGAGAATAACACATCTACGGGAGACAGAGTTAGGCAGAAGAAATACCTCCTGCAGCTTTTATACTAGTTTTACCGAATTAGTTAATTTATTTTCAGTTAAACACCTACCTTTGGGGTTTCTGATTTCCTTAAAAACTACTGTCCTTTAACAGTTATGAGTTAGTTGAGATTATCCAGGTAAATGTACAATAGTTCTTTCAAAACTTATAATAGTCTTTTTAATTCTTGGTTCATCTGTTTTGAGAGGTCTCCCTGCTTTGCGACCACACACAACAAACTCACAGTTCCATAGCCAAATCAAGTGGATTGTGAACTTTTCTCTAGACCTGAAGTAGACTTTGAAGTCAGAGAGTCAGGGTGATTACATTAAAATGCAGGAGGACATTAGTTCAGCAAGTTCATGTACCAGCAAAAATCTGTTTTAAGATTTGAAACCCAAGTTAAAAGCACAATAAAGATACAAATTCCTGCTAATCTGAAACTTTCTCTTTCTCACCTTGTCATAAAAGCCCTTTGTGTCTGTAACCACAGTCCCTTATCTATCCTCCAGACTCTGCCAAAAGGAAGCTGACACCTCATCAGAAGATATCTGAGGAGAATGGTACTGCTTGAATCCTGCTCCTCTATCTTCAGGACGATATTTTAGTCTTCAAGGGATGGCAAAGGATTTCCACGGGCAGATGGATCAGCACAAAATGTAACCCCACAGCTCATAAACAACATGTCCCCCTCATAACCAGCTAGTCGGTTTTCTGTTTCATGCTTTTGGTAGGATTCAGCTGTGACTGTATCTTTGCCTAATACCTGTGAATTTTATTTCCCTCACTACCACATTGAATTAGAACTGATGTAATAATGCGTGTAGATTAAAATAGGTTTTCCTTTCACTGCTAATATTGGTCTGTTTTTGCTGTGGTAGTTGCACAACTTCACGGTATTAAATGTAAAGCACTATGGTTTTTCTAAGAGATTGGAGCAGTCACTGCCGAGTGCCAGAGTGAAGCTCCTTTGTGGCAAAATCTGTAACAGCCACAGAACCCTGCAAGGTAAGACTTAGTGGGCACTAGCTATGCCACAGTAAAAAAATACCCTTTTTGGGTAAAAACTCTTTCTTTTTCTTTCGCTATATTTCATTTTTCCATGTGTTTACATAAAATTTCTGAAGAAATAGTCTCAGACTTGTAAGATTTTTGCTCAGTCATTGACTTTGACTAAAAGAGCAGCTTTTCATTGATGCCCCTTTACTACAGGTTCTGATCCAAGCCAAACAGTTCAGCACAAGCATAGGTAAAGATGAGCATATAATAACAGACAACGGACAACAATGTATTGTGCCTGGTACAGCCATTAAAAATAATGTTCTCCTAAATACTCTGGAAAAATGAGACTCAGAGTCAGCAAACCGTTTAAGCCTGTAGAAAGTCTTACAAATGTTCACTGTAGTGGTCATGTGCCTGGAGTTAAGCATGCTTAGGAAAACGTCCCTGGACTCTCAGCCAAAACCCGTCTGCATTATGATTTGGGAATAGTAAAGGACAGAGAACAAAAGGCACAGTTATTCAGAATTGGGACAAATAGCTATAAATACAATTTCTGTGTGTTATTAAGCTCTGCTCACAGCACAGTGACTGCACAGACAGTCCAAATAATCACAGCTAAAAAACACAGACCATGGACATTTATTGATTTAGACAAGATCACTTCTCATAGGAGAGCAGCCCTCTAGTTTAACAGACCTTTTAGTTCCCTGTACACCATTCCTTTCCCTTTTACAAATCTCCTGCTGTGAAACTCTAATGCACTCTTGAGACGTGAGAAATCATGGATCTAGCTCTGTCAATTGTCCATCAGCCAAAAGAGAAAGAAATTCCCAAGACCAAGGAGTTCAGTTGTTGTTTTCATCTGAGACATAAAGCAACAGTCACCACATTCACCTCAAAACTGAAATGTTACTAAAATAGAGATAATAACTGCGTCTTGATGTTGTTTCTACTGTTGCTATTCTTTAGCCACCTCCAACTTCCACTTCAAACAAGGTACCTGATACCTGGTATGTCAACTGGCCAAAACCGTCATTTCTTATTTTAAGCAAATCCAACATTCCGTGCAAGTGGAAGTAATTTCTGCAGCACAGAAAGTCCCCTCAGAAAATGCTGAAAATCTTATGGGAAAAGTGGAACTAATTACTACAGTGATATAACCAAAAAAAAAGGTAGAAATTAAAGTCATCCAATCTTCCAAAAAAATGATGGGCACATGTCCCATTTCACAGTCTTTGTTCACACTCAATGAAAGGTACAAAATCATCACACATCCCTTATCTAACCCACAAACATATGCCTCTGCATATCCTTAAGAACCAGGAGCATATAAAAAATCTGTTTGGTCTTCAAAAGCTCACAAAGAAAGCCAGTTTACGCTCTGAAAACAAGGTTCACTAGCACAAACCTTACCTATCAGTCAAGTCCCATATGAGCCTGAGGCAGAAAGACCTTTTGCTGGCCCTTCACTCCATGGTAAAGTTCACATTGAGACAAATAGAGGCCATGGGCTCGTCTGAACAACATCCCCCCACCTCTTTTTTGAAGGAAGACTGTCAAGGCCGCAGGGCCAAGTCATTAACCTACCTTCCAGCAGTCCCATCTGGATGGTCTTATCTGTAGGAATTCAGTCATTCATTTATTTTTTCAACCACCGTTTGTGACAGTTTCTTAAAAAGCAGACTCATGACTTATTATTAGCACATGGGCAGGTCAGCGCACGGGTTTATTTGCTGTTAACCAACATCCTAACATGCTGTGGGTAAAATTTCCAAAGGGACTATGAATAGGCTGTAAAGGTAGGAGGTTGAATTCCTCAAGGTAAGAGCTTCTGATGGCACCACTGTCAAAGCCAATCACATGTTGCTCTGCTAACTATGCAGAGATATATAGTTCATACACATGCGGGCTCCAAACAAACCCTTTTTCAAAGGTGCTTTGATGACCAGCCCAGTCAACTTAGGGAACAATGGGAAAATAAACAAGTATTCAACTTTTGAATGTCCATCCAGAAAAAGTAAAAGAAGGAAAGAGAAAGGAGGCAAGAAGTCTGAGAAAAAGCGTATTCCCAGTAAAGCATATGCTGCACAATTCCTGCAGCCCATCAGGAGAACAAATACTCCCGTCACTCTTGTCTGTGTGCCCCAGGCACCGGGATATGACCTGCAGGACATTGGTGGGAACGCTTAGACGAAAAGATCTTGTTTTCTACCTGAAATGTTCATCAAATTCTAGGCTTGTCAGGGCTTCTCTAAGTGGAAACACTCACCAAAGTACCTGTGTCTCTTACTGCTGCCATGTCCGTGTGTCCATGTGCACACAGCTGGACACCACATCCCAGGAAATTATTCCTACTGAAAGAATAACATCCTCACAGCATCCTCCCATACGTACCTCCAGAAAAGATTATCCATGCACTCGCTTTCATCTTTGACAGAGCACTGAAAGGTCTGGAAAGAGATAGATGTCTGTTATACGGAGATTTACATGTTTCATCCAGACAACTGACTTAAATCTCAAGCATGAGGGCAGAATCAATCATTTATCAAGTTAATCTTCGTGCTGTATTTAGCGTCTGACCATAATACATTTTCCAATTGCTTCCACAGTCTGCAGAGCACTGGGCAGGGTGGGGAGCACCTGTTAAGAATCAAGAACTGGAAAAGAATTTCAGTTCAGTAGAGGGGAGATATAAATATTGGCCAAATCACGTAAACACTCGGCATCCACTGAGCACCAGCGTGAATGAAGCTACAAGTGGCTGCCTTAGTGGGCTGATGATTGTGTCTTTTAAGCACTGACAACCTTAATTCCTTGAGAGGCAAGCAAAAGCATTAAATGCTCAATGTGGACCACTCTTTCTATCTTAATGAAACAAAGGAGCAAATCAAAGTAACTGCATTACAGCATTGACTTAAATTGTTGGGATATCCAGCAGCTTCCTTTCACCGCTGGTGCTTTGATGTTTAATCATCACTGAGAAACTGTAGGGTTGGCTGTCACTTTTTATAATACTCCTGCCAGAAGTATTTAAAAAAGAAAATGAAATCACAGCTCAGATTTCTCTGCAGCCTCGTATACAAGACAGGTTTGGAAATCATGAGCTCTTCCAGCCAGTTAAGAGTCAGAATCCCTTACTCAATTCTCTGATGTCAGCAGCATGAGGTAAAACTGTGAAACCCCTGATCAAAACTGAAGATTTAGTAAGCTAGCATCTTTGAATTTAATTTTGTCATTTCCCAAAGTTCTCCATTGAAAATTTCAAAACTAAATGGTTTTGATAAATTTTTGTTTGGCTAAACTTTACAAATGCTAGAGAAAATACTCTAAACCCTACATGGGGTTTAAATTCAAATCCTGCTGGCTTTCAAAAAAATCTGTGCTCCAAAAAGTCTTGAGCAGATTTTCAAAGCTTTTCTATTTTGTAAATGGTCACTGTAAACCAAGTGCCCAAACTGCTCATTCATAAAAAGCTTTAACAGGTCTTGTCTCTGCCATCACAAGAGCAGAAGAGTGGATGTGCAGGCCAGCATCTTGACTGTCTGTAATCACCACACATCTATTGATGCTGGGGAATAAAAATGATCCCTTAGATCTCTAATTAAATCACATCTTCCCTCCTTCTAGCTCTACCCTTTCATTTGATGATCACTTCCAAAAACAGCAGGAGGATGTGTAGCATCCAACCACTACTGGGGATCAAGCAGAAGAATTGAGGAGGTCTGTTGGGTTATTTTCCAACCCACGTGTCATTAGAGCTGACCATTCTGATTTTGCACAACACCCCAACACCAGAGTCCTGGTCAAAGACAGTGGATTAAATACAGTGGGTTTTCAGCATTCCTGTCATCCAGTAATTCAATTAACAGACCTGGAGGCCACCAAAGTTATTCTTGTGTGAAGAGTTGGGATGCCATAGCTCTGCAGTCACAGATTCAGAGTAACACAATTATTTCCATCCCATACTTCAAAGATTGACATTTACATACCAAGCAACTCCTGAATGAGATGCTCACATCCAAAATCGCTGCTGCATGGATTGTCGGAACTGTACGTACACATGACATTTGGCTTGGGTACAGGAAGCCCAAGTACAGCTCACTAACATGTTGAGAGACCAAGCCTGTAAACATGCATTTGTACATTTCTTAACAGCCTAGGGTAAGTTATGAATAAAAAAAAAGAAAAAGGAAGAGGAAATAATAAAGGCGTCAGGGTGGAAGTTCACACATCTGGATATCAGGGGGAAATGCTGCTATTTTGCCCATTTATACTCAAGAATGAGGTTTTAATACAAAGTGAAGAAAATACTCAGGAACTATATTGTAATTATTAGTAATTTGACAAATAGCAAGAAGTACAAACAAGGTTATGCAAGGCAGATTAAAGCTCCTTTGGTCTGACTTTTCCTTTCTTTTCTGAACTGCTGCTTCACTAAGTGGCAAGCGGTGGAGGTCAAAGGCCAAACGAAAAGGATAAGCGTCAATGGGGGGCCCTGTGGTGTGACACAAGTGCATAGTGGTATATTGTCCACAGCCCATGAAGAACTTGTCAACAGCTCAGTGAGAATCCCTCAGAGGAACGTCTATGGTTTCATTGCCTGCTGCTCCCTGGAGGCAGTGGCAGATGCCATGGGAAGGAACAGCTATATAAGCAAAATGGCTCTCTAGGAGCTCTGCTGTCTTCTAGTTTTTGGTTTTATTTATCAGCATTCAGTAGGAAAAGCTTCCAAATAACTGGAAAGTTCTATACAGGCAAGTATTGCTAGAAACAGGTTAGACTGAACATTAATTATGCCCTAGGAAGGTAGATGTGAAAAATAACTCTATATTATATTTGCTAAATTGGCTAATGCGATGTTAAGCCCCTGGAAAACCTTCTTGTGACATCCCAATGTCTGGTCTTTCATTCTCCTCTGAAACCTGGACTTACCTAAGCAACACACCAGGCTTTGATGAAGCAGAATATCCAACAAGAAAAATAACTAAGACATGGTGTCCTTTTCAGGAAAACGTAATCACAGAACATTAGGGATTGGAAGGGACCTCGAAAGATCATCTAGTCCAATCTCCCTGACACAGCAGGATCACCTAGACCATGTTGCTCAGGAACACATCCAGGTGGGTTTTAAACATCTCCAGAGAAGGAGACTCCGCAACCCCTCTGGGCAGCCTGTTCCAGTGCTCTGTCACCCTCACTGTGACGAAGTTCCTTCTCATATTTATATGGAACCTCCTATGTTTCAGCTTACACCCATTGCCCCTTGTCCCATCATTAGGTGACATTGAGAAGAGCCTGGCTCCATCCTCATCCTCCTAATCACCAAGGAATCCTCTGAAATGCAACCTCTTGCAACAATTTTTTTTTTCATTGAATTTGTTCTCATCCCTGAAGTTATCAAAGACAGCATGAAAAGCATCTCCTATTAAACAACAGTGGTCAGATTTTCCAATCCAAATATACAGCTAATGGAGCTGATTAGAAGAAAATGTGTTCCGCAGTTCAGGAGGATTCATGCCTGTCTAGAACAAACAGTTGAAACATGTGATATGGACATATATCGCCTTTGTTCTGCTTTTATATGAGAAAGAGCCAAGGAAAGGGCTTTTAGACCCAACATCACACAAGTAATAAATCATCATCACTTGTCTATTTTGAAAAACACCCAGGAAATACACTGAAGAGTCTTGAATTGTGTCTGCAATAGCACAGATAATGAAGAGGTTCATCAGGAAAAGAGACCAGAAGAAATTAAATAGCATCTGTTTGCTGGATGAGACACATCACGGAAGTGCTTGTGGATTGATTTCCTCTGGCTCTTAATGAATTTAAGCTTTCTGCACTTTCTACCTTTACTTTTCAGACTCTTCCTTAATTATTTTAAGCATAATAAAATATACAAGTGGTGAAGCCGGACCTAGCATCCTGGCCATCTAACTTTAATGCAGCAGAGGGCTATTTGCCAGGTGACTGTTTGATTTTTCAGCTATTTTTGACTATTTTTTCAAATTGTCTTATCACCTATGTAAGTCCAGATCTGCTGCATTGAGATAAATATGGTTATGGCAGCATGACCCAGACCCTTACACTGTAAGTATGATGCCATTTGTGCGTTATAAAGTCACTTGTTTGTGTCTGCTGCTCCCAGGGCCAGAAAATCTCATGCTCTCTCACTAAGGAAAGGAAGACCTACAGCACCAAGTTCTTGGACAAATGAGTGGCAAGGAAGCCAATCATTACTTATAAATATTAGAGAATGGGTTATCAGGCATTGGAATGGGTTGATGTATCAGTGGTAGCGTCACCCTCCCTGATGCTATTTAAGAGTCATGTAAAGGTAGTGTTTAGGGCTATGGTTTAGTCAAGAACTTGTCAGTGGTGGCATGATGGCTGGACTCATGATCTTGAAGGTCTTCTCCAACAGGAGTGATTTTTTAAAAAAAAAAAAAAACACTAGCAAATATGATATCAAGCCTGGCAGCACCCCAAACCCTCAAAAGAAGCATATGAACACTAGAAGCAACATTTTCCACTGCCAACTTGAACCCAAGAGTTTGCAGCTGGAGTCAAGTCTTCCTGTTCACCAATATTGGCACCTGCAGCTCCTGTTGATTCTAACAGGGACTGTGACTCCTTCAGATCCATGAAAATAGAGTTTCAGACTCAGCCAAAAATCTGTCCTTGGAGCACAGCTTCTCTGCTCCAAATGAGCTATTTGCATGCTCGTGTCAGAACTAAACAGACATCAAAAAATATTTCCAGCTCCCGGACTGACACACCAGCTTCTCAGTCTTTAGAGCCTGCTATAATGAAGTTTACAAGTTAAAGTCAAAACTCAACCCTGGCACTGTCTTCCCACAGTTATAATGCAACCCCAGTGTTTACATTAAGCTTACCTGAAAATTAGAGACCAGCTGCCTGATGAGAGCTGGTGCCTTCAGACCAGAGGAGTGACGTGGTGAGCAGATTTGCTGGGAAGCACCAGCCAGCACTACAGAGACTTAGCCTAGGTGCAAGTGAATCGTGTTGTTCTCTCTCTACACAAAGCCACACTTTTATTAGCTGTCTTTAGAAACCTGGGGGAAGCCCCTTTTAAACACAGAGCTTGAACCTTTGGCAATAGGAAGCTTTTTGCCCGAAAGTTTCCCAGTGGGATCCAAAGGCCTGAGAAACCACAACTAAACTCATCCTCAGAGGTCATGTTTACTGGGCTTGGCCTTGTAAACCCATCCCCCATTAACATCAACAGGAGATGGACATGGACCTTCAGGGATCAGTCCAAATTTTTATCCCTTGATGCTCAAACCTCTAATAGGAATGGCATCTCAATTAATTAGACACCGTTCCCAATCTACTTTCAAAACTGACTTTGGTTCAGCTTCTCCTTACTTCAAAGCCAAAAGTGGCTTCAGCTTGTGAAAGTAGTGTTATGGTCTCTCCCTGGGATATTCAGAGTGTTAATGGAAGGGAGGAGGAGGAAACCAGACACTTTTTTTCCTGCAAATCCCACAAAGTACTCCATAGCATTCTCATAAGTGATAGGAATAGTCATTTGCAAACCTCAGCAACTGTATAAAAGGATCACAATGCAAAAACAACAAAACCTTCAGATTCCTCTGTGGAAAATGAACAAGAACAGTCTTTTGAACAAAAGGATAATTTGGCCTCTCAACAGAGACAGCTGGCTGCCTTGAGAGAACACTGGAATGACTTACAAGAGCCTGCTAATCTTCAGCTCATCTTTCCAAGCAAGGTTATCCAGCAAAGAGTCAATCTTGCAGTACTAAAGGCAACTTGACTTCATTGGACAATGGGCTCTATAAGGAGATGCAGAAGGGTAAGTGATTAAGCAGAAAGAGGAAAAAAAATGTCTGTGGGTTTTATTCACAGACCTGCCAATCCCTGGACAATCAGAGTGTGGGAAACCAGAATAATACACTGAGCTCTAAAGATGAAAACCATGTTGAAAGGACTAAATGTCATTGTAAAGTTAAAAGATAAACAATATTTCCCTTCAATGGCACCAGTACCATGTGACTCTTAATAAATTATGTGAAAACAGATTTACAGTCTCATGCCCTAAACGTATTCCTCCTTTGATAAGAAAACATGCAAACATAATGATCCAGAGAAGAAAATTAAATCCCCAGGACTGGATCATGTTCAGAATGAAAACAAAGAGGTTCCTAAAAAGCTAATCTCTCAGAAGTCTCAGTACAACCCGATACTCTCTCAAGGTGCAGATTTCTCTACCTGGCTGTTTGAGTATGCAGAGGGCAACAATACCGAGCTGGCTTTTTTTAAAGGCAACAAATTATCTTAAACAACAAACAAAAGAAAAAAGACCCTAGACGAGGGAGGAATTCCAGACAAATACAGAGATGTCATTCTGATTACTGACTCTTAGATGTATTTAGTTTATGAAAATCTAGCAATGTTTTCTTTATCATCCCCTACACCAGGCATTCCTAAATAAACAGAAACCCAGAGCAGCTCCTCCAATGGAAGGAAGTGAACTTTATCATTATGCTGACCTGTAAATGAAGACAAGTGCCAAGGGTGTCTCAGGGAGCATCGCCTGAATGAAACTGGAGCTGGTAGTTGCCTTCCTGCTGATTTCTCAGAATCCAGAAGAATATGAACTGTCCCCCAGGACTTCCAGACCCTCCCATCCAAAGCCTGCCAATTCATGCCCTTCCATGATGTTTTCAACTGGACAACCTGTTTCTCCTCCACATAAGATTTGCCTGCAGACAGGACACTTAGTTTATATGCCTACCATCAAATGGGAAATGTATCCCATTGCAAGAGGGCACCTGTGGAGTTTGAGATCTTATCCAGTTAAGGTGGAAATAGAGAAACTCTGGTTCCCAGAGGTGCTGGAGGCACCATCCTTGGTCATTTAGATGTGGTGCTTAGAGACATGATTTGCTGGTGAACCTGGTAGAGTAGGGTTGTTGATTGGAATTGATGATCTCAAGGGTCTTTTCCAACCTGAATGATTCTATGAGTAATGGCTATACAGGAGCTCCAGTGGCAGCAAAACTCCTGATTTGTGTTTAGCCAGATTTTGACTTTAGGGCTGGCATTGAAGACAGACATGCAAGAGAAGTGGAGATATCATATGATAAAATAAACCAAAGGAGTTTCAAGACCACATTACTCTGTGGAGGGTTAACCTCCATGCTGCAAGGAGAAAGCATGTGAGTTACAGTCACACATGAAGAGGAGATCTCTAAGCATTACAAGGTGTTGAGCTCATTCTCTATTGTCAGAAATCCAGACTCAATGCTTTGGGGCAGCAAACAACCCGTTTCTTCTCTAAGTTTGGTTCATATGTTACAAATTGGCAGGATCAAGCACAGAATCAAGGGCTCCAACTCCATTCCCAGGGCTATACTGGAAGCTTCTTGAAGCAAGATCTACACATTAAACCCACAATTTATTGCCTTTCCCACAGTGTTTCTTTCAACCATGCACCATCCAAAAGGCCAAAACAGGAGTTTTTAAAAATAAATACATAAATCCCAGACTCGTTTCCTCCTAGAAACTTCCCTACAGGGCAATCCAAATTTCTGATTCAGTGACTAAGACTTATATGGATTCATCTTGCATTCTAGAGGTGTCAGGTCAAGAACATGACGGATCTCGCTCCAGCTGATCCCTTTAGGTTAGTTACAAAGAAAATTCACATTAGCAACTAAGAAATGATGGTATTTATGGATTAGATAGTACATCTTTAACACACTCACCTCCTCCTCTGTTGGACCTGTGGAAAATTTGGCATATGTAAAATAGTTGTGTGCTGATATTCTAATAGCCTACGTCCTTTCTGGTTTTGCTCCATACAGATTGTTCTTCAGGAGGCATCCACTATATAGTCAGTGTTCACAGTATTAAAAAATTAATAATTGAATAAATACATTAATCTAGAAATTGCTAAACTTTTTAGTGTGTTCTGCTACTGATGAATGGGGCTACGAGGAGGAAGCAAATACTTTTTTTAAAAGTTTTTATATTTGAGAGTTTTTTAATGCAAGATTCACTCGCTCACATCAAGTCTCATATGTACATATTCCAAAAGCTTCTCTGTCCTGTGCTGTGCTTTGACTCACCTTTTGAAGTTAACACTGGTTTTTGACATTTTCTCAGTTAACTAGCACATTTGTTGGTAGTAATCCCATGCTGTTCTAAGGAATCTCTCAAAGGAGGAAAAGAATGTCTCTTTCATTCCTAAAAAAAAAGTGGATACACATGATGCAAAAAAACATATTAAGTAATCCAGTGTAATCTGGATAATTATTTTAAATGCATACTGCAAACCCCTGAATGTGTCAGCCTCCGAGTCCATTTCCTATGTTTTTCTATCTGCAGGATCTGCAAGTAATTTACTCTTGTTTTCACAGAGCGCAAAGACATTCCATTTGTTTACACTGGAGACAAATTTTACTCAATTGACGCAATTGGATTGATTAAATAATGGCTTTCTTCCTCATTTCAGGCAATTTCAGCCTTATATCATGACATAAAAGAGGCAACATGATTGTCATCTGTGTTCACATTATGTGACGGTCAGATTATCAGGTATGAGCCTCACCACCTAATGACAGGACCTTCTCACGGACTGATTTAAGCCCAAATGCTTATAACCTGTTCTGCAAACTAGGAAGAAGATTAAATAAGTCAACAAAGGGTCAACTGTAGGCCAGCTACAGGTGATTTAACTGGAGGGGCCTCTAGTAGGTCAAGCTAAATAAAGCTGGTATAATTTGTACAGCTTCTGTTCCCCTGACATCTTTTGTGATAACTCACCCTTAACAAGAGTTTTGGACACTTGAGTCCTCCTTATATTTTATTGCTTAGGTTAATGCTTTTGTTTTGTTACAAAATCCTTTAGGTTGGGAAAAACCTTCAAGAACATCAGTCCAACTATTAACCTAACCACTAACCCAGTTTTGTTGTTTTTAAAAGGGAGAATGCACACAAAAGTGTGCATATTCTTTATGAGCATGGAGTTCTGCCTTAGAATACAATGTAGAATTGTCTGTTCTATTTGGAAGACAAGAACAGACGATCCTTAGCCCTCCTTAAAAATAGAGCACCATTTGAATCCTTTGACAACACCACAGACATTTGCCCTAATGTTCTTGGACAGTGCTAATCCCAAAAGCAATTCTGCTGCCATCCACAGGCCTTCCAAATCTTTTACATACAACACGTCTCGTTATCCAGACTTAAACTTGTGTGAGGTATTAGCCATCACACACAAGCCCAGGGATGGTCCTGTCACTCAACATGGGATGTCCATGGTAAGGCAACACAAGCCCAGGCACAGGAGTGGCTTGAGATGCTGAGTGCAAGAGCAGCCATGGTGCTCACCTGTACATCATCTCTTTCGCCACCTACCAGAAAACGCTTTTTAAAGCTTTAGATCTTATTTTCCATGAAGTACCAGTGACATCTAGTGGAAAGCTCTTCCACAGCCACATACTGAATGGGGCACACCCAGAGAACTTTCCCGTTTCTTTGAGGGAGGCTGTAAAGCAAAGCTCAGACAGAGAATGCAAGATTCAAAAGGAAACTTTAAAGGTTTTCTAATCTCCTGCTCTAATGCAAAACTGAATCTACCTCTGTCATTGCTAGCTGAGGTCTTAAAACCTTCTGTGATGGAGCCACAGCCACACCAGCCATGTTTCCTCCAAGTGGGACCACAGAAGTACCTGCTGCACTATAATCTCTTTCTTTCTCCCTCTTGTCCTGCTCACAACAGTCTTAGAGAACAGCCAGTTACCTGGATGAGCAATGATATTTGGCACCTTGAATCAAGAAGGACATTGAGGTGCTGGAGCAGGTGCAAAAAAGGGCAACGAAGCTCTTGAGGGGGCCTGGCCAACTGGTCTGATAACGAGTGGCTGAGGGAGCTGGGGCTGTTTAGAATGAAAAAGAGAAGACTGAAGGGAGTTGTACCTGAAGGGAGGCTGTAGTCAGGCAGCTGTTGGCCTTTTCTCTCTAATGCCTAGTGATAGTTCAGGAGGAGATGGGGTTGGGCAGTTGTGCCAGGGCAGGTTCAGACTGGATATTAGGAAAAGCTTCTTCACGAAATACATGGGGAAGCCTTGGAACAGCCTGCCCAGGGAGGCAGTTGAATCACCATCTATAGAGGTGTTTAAAGATCGTTTAGATGTGGTGTTTAGATTTGGGGTTTCATGGTGAACTTGACAGAATAGGGTTATTATTTGATGGTCTCAATGGTCTTTTTCAAACTGGATGATTCTATGATACGTAAATGGTCTGGCTGGAATGGTTAGTTCCCTACACAGTAAGTCTCTCTGCACCCTCAGCTTCTCACAAATGCAGAGGTTTGCCCAAGACTGGATGGAGTTTTGCAGATGCTGAAGAAGAGGCACATCCCTGTAACAGGACAACACCTTGCCCAAACTTTTTATACGTAATCATAGAATCATAGAATCATTACGGATCGGATTACAGAAATAAAGGCACAGACCCCCATTTATTTCTCAATCTCGTTTTCAGCTATGGTTTCCAAAATAGTGGCCTCAAAGCATGGTGCTCACACCGAAGCTTTTAGCATGGAATGATCACAGGGCTGGAGCATCTCTTTTGGGGTTGTTCAGTCTGAAAAGGAGAAGGCTCTGGAGAGGCCTCATAGTGACCTTCCAATCCCTGAAAGAGGATTATAAGAAGACAGGGAAAGAGTGTTCACAAGAGCAGGGAACAATAGGATGAGGGGTCATTGTTTGAAGCTGGAAAAGGGCAGATTTAGGTTGGGCATCAGGAAAAAGGTCTTTAATCTGAAGGTGGTGGATCCCTGGAACAGGCTTCCCAGAGAGGTGGTAGAGGCCCCATCCCTGGAGACATTCAAGGTCACACCGGATAGGGCTCTGGGCAATCTGGTCTAGTTAGAGATGTCCCTGCTTGTTGCAGGGGCGTTGGACTAGATGGCCTTTGGAGGTCCCTTCCAAGCCAGTACATTGTATGATTTTATAAGGGGCAACACGAAGCAGCTGTAGCTCCAAGCAGGACTTACCTGAATTGCCTATATAATGTACCAGCAGTTAATCCTATCCTAAATAGCATTGCCCAAATTATATTTCATTTCTTAAACCATGGTATGAACTTGTCAGGTTTCAGCAGTAATTCCAAACCATCTAAAAGATATAAAAATAGCAGTAATTTAATTTCTGAGTAAGATTCTACACAAGCACTTAGAGTCCTGAAACTTGCTTGAATAACAAAGATTTTATTTTTTCCCCCCTAAGCCAGTATCCAGACCCCGGTGATTTAGGCTGCTGCTGCTGCTTCACACCACACAGCAACATCTGCTAGCAGTTAATTTGCAAAATGGGAGACTGTCACCACAAAATGTAGACCTTTTAAAATAAACACAAGAAAAATATTACCAAGCAAAAACTCCAACTGCATAATAAACACAAGTGGGTGGTAGATCCACGCAGGTATGAAGGGTTTTACAACAGATCAAACAAATCACTCTACTGAAACTGCCCACCACAGTGCTGCTGGTGTCAGGCTGAGATCCGCACTTCTTTCTCATCCTCCCTTCCCGTTTCTTCCCCTGTAAAAAGAAATAAAGCCCCTAATTATCTATTTACTTGCATGGAATGGTAATATTAAAACCCTAAACCTCAAAAATCTACATTTCCAAAGTACTCTGTCAGCAAGAAAAGCTCAGTCTTTCTTCTGTATGAGCTATAGAGGAGCAGAACTGTGGGCTCCCTCCCAATATGAGATGAAATACAGCTTAAAATAACGTCAAAACTTTGTTACTGGACCCCAGTGGAAGTTGCTGTTCCTGGATGGTCAAAAGTATTTGCCTTAAATAATGGGGGCTGGAGAAAAAGCCAAGTTTTTCCTTATGTCTTTACATTTCTCAATATGAACCAAAAAAAACAAAGAATAATTCCACAATGTTAAAAAAGAAAAATTAATGAATAGATAAAATTTAAAAGCCAGGGTGAAAATTCCAGTTGTCCGGGTGATAGCAACTGGCAGATTACTCCGTGAGCCTTTCCAAACGGGGTTCTGTAGAGGTTGTTGTCAGGATCAGACTGAAAGAAACATCCCACTCCCATGTGCCATTAAAACTCAGTGAGCACTCACAGATCCTCCTCTGTTTGCACGTAACTGGGAAGTCCATTTTCAGCTGCCATTACAGTTACAAGGATGGCAGCTTCTGTATTGACTCCATTTTTTTAAAACAATTTGCTGCTCCTAGGGAGTTTCTCCCAAGTTTTCAGAGAGACTGGGGCATACTTAGGCCGAGCAATTTGCCTCACACCAGTCAGGTTTGTGCTTGGCTCTGGAATTGCAGAACACTGACAACATTGAAGGACAAGGGGTTTGTGCAAAGCTCCCCAGAAATGTTAAAAAATAAACAAATCTGACCATTAAGTATCTTAAATTGACCACAAAATTACCTGTATTTGACCAGCATGTTTCATAGATTTCCAGATGAAGATAGTGGGGGAAAAACCATAATTGTATTATCACAAGCAGGGCAGGATTAAATCACTATTAAACAATCAAGTTGCTGGGAGAGATGTTCAAAAAACCCCACAGGGATAGGCTGCCTGCTAACTGCTAACCATCCACTGCTTTTACATCTCTAGTACTTTTCTCCTCTCCCTGCCTTTTTGCTGGGCAGACTGGAAGGTGCAAACTGGAAGGGGCAGTCATTCTCATAGCTCCAGCACATGAAAGCTGCTCTTAGCAATTCCAGTTTGCTGATGGGCAATGCTTTCAGGTGGTTCTAGTGAACTCCAGGACTCCCAGTTCCTCATAGATGGGGTGAGAATCTGAAAAAGATCTGCCTGGAGTGCTAAACTCTCATAAAACCAGCTGAAATTACTGGAAACTCAACATCCTTGTTGCAGCCTTCTACTACCAGTGTGGGCCATTTCCTCAGCTCACAGAAACACAGTAAAGATGTGTTGGTATGAAAGTCTCAGATAACTTCATGGTAGCACCATGAAAAAGTCTACAAAGAGAGAGATGTTTATAGATAAAGGTTTCTTTGGAAACATAGGTAGAATCACAAAACCATAGGGTTGGAAGGGACCACCAAAAGTCTTCTAGTCCAATCCCCATGCAACAAGCAGGGCCATCACTCACTAGACCAGATGCCCAGAGCCCCCACAAGCCAATAAAATCCCTCTGAAGCCTTCTCCTCTTCATAGACTCACAGAACATTAGGGATTGGAAGGGACTTCAAAAGATTCCAGAATCACTAAATAACAGAATGTTATAGATTGGAAGGGATCTCAAAAGATCATCTAAGTCCAACCCCAATGCTGGAGCAGGGTAAGCCTAGAGTACTGTCTCAAGATGTCCTAATGGGGCTCAAACCCATGACCCCAGGAATTCAGAGCCCCATGCTCTACCAACTAAGCCAACCAGGTCAAAAGATCAGCTAGTCCAATCCCCCTGCCACAGCAGGATCACCTAGATCACAGGAACATGCCCTGGTGGGTTTTAAACATCTCCAGAGAAGGAGACTACACAAACCCCCTGGGCAGCCCCTTCCAGTACTCTGTCACCCTCACTGGGAAGTTCTTACTCATGTTTACATGGAACCTCCTATGTTCCAGCTTACACCCATTGCCCCTCCTCCTATCACTAGATGACACCCTTCTGCTTTTGGGTGAGGTGAGGTCAGAACTCAAGTCCTTGCAGCACTGGAAATGTTTAAGGGCAGGAACCACCTTCTGCTGTCTAACCAGCACTAGACTAGAGCTCCCTTGCTCAAGACCCTTGTGTTTATTCCATAGCAGGGATGTTGAAACCAGATCTGTGGGAACTGTGCTCCATGTTGGCTGCAACTGCATCCATAATCTGTCAGAATCACCAGCTGGGAACAGCACGGTATCTGACTGTCTTACTGGAGGTTCTCACTACCCTTTTATTGTAACAATATAAAGTTAACGACACCACTAGGCATTTAGCTTTAACGATCTACTTGCAATTGTTTAAGTGGCTCAGCTCTTTCCAATTGGCTCTATGCGGCTCATGTCTGTACTGAGGACCTGGGACTCTTCTCTCTAAGGCGTAAGTGAATCCATGCGGGTTTATCTGACTTAGAGGCTTTTTCAGCTCTGACCTCCATATCACAGAATCATTAAGGTTGGAACAGATCTACAAGACCATCAAGTCCAACTGTCAACCCAACCTCACCCTGTCTACAAAACCAGATCCACTTGTTTTTTTAACAACTCCATGGACAGCAACTCCACCACCTCCCTGGGCAGCCTGTTCCAAAACGACCAAAAGCACATCCCCACATTGCATTGCTTCTCCAGGAAAGACACTGCTAAACCTTTCATAGCTGTAAATCATCTCTTATGTCTTCTCTCAGTTATTCAAAGCAGCAAATTCTCCCAAAAAGCTTTTGAAGGGTTTTAATCACACAGCCCACTTGGGTACTGGCAGACAATGATGAAGATACACGCAAGTCACTGTGGCTTCTGCTCACATGCTCAGTTCGCTGTGTAGACTCCAGAACTGGTTTCCACGTCTGTCGCAGGGTGTCTGTCAACACGCCCAGCAGGACGTACCAAACAATACCAGCCTTGTAGCGGGGAAGAAGGTTCCTCTCTTCCCAGGGTTTAAGTGTCAAAATCTCAAAACAACATGGTGAAACATCACGCGTTCACATCTCCATCACACTGGAGAAATACAGTAATAATTGAAAAAACTAACAAAAACCCAGCTTTTCCACCCACCCATCTTTGCCACGACCTCAAGCTCTCCCTGACTTACGGCAATCACCCTGGAAAATACAAGACTTTTGCAAATTAAATTTCAATATGTCCCAACCACAGGTCCTTTCCAGAGAAATTCCTACAAAGTCCTCCTGCCTTCATAGTCTACTCTAGTGGGAAAAAGTTCTTCCTCACCCTTTCTCACAGGATCTTGTAAGAAGAACAAACAGGGAGTGCTTCCAGGAGGACTATGCGGTACTAAGACCCAGACATCACCAGCACCACTAATCTATAAGCAGATACCTTGAGATCACTTGTGTTCTACTGGTATCTCTCTTTGTCTGCAAAAAGGAAACAAAACCCAAGTTTTTCCTGGTTTCATAGCTCAAGGCATGTGCTACTGCATCTTTGACTCCATCAGACCACTGCTGTCCCAACTGCTTTTCTTTCCAGGGAGACTGAGGAACATCATACTCATCTACAAGCACAGAATCACAGAATCATCATGGCTGGAAAGGACCTCCAGAGTCATTGAGTCCAACCTTTTCTCCTAGTGTCTAACCGCTAGACCATATCCCTAAGCACCATGTCTACTCGTTCCTTAAACACGTCCAGGGATGGTGACATCACCACCTCCCTGGGCAATCCATTCCAGCACCTAACCACCCTCTCAGTAAAGAATTTCCTTCTAATATCCAAACTAAACCTCCCCTGACGCAACTTGAGGCCATTTCTCCTCGTTCTATCATCACTAATTTGAGAGAAGAGACCAACACCAGCCTTGCTACAACCTCCTTTTAGGTAGTTGTAGAGGGCAATAAGGTCTCCTCTCAGTCTTCTCTTCTCCAGACTAAACAACCCCAGCTCCCTCAGCCCCTCCTCATAGGCCATGTCCTCCAGCCCCTTCACCAGCTTGGTTGCCCTTCTTTGCACTCACTCCAGCACCTCAATATCCTTCCTGTACTGTGGTGACCAAACTGGAAACAGTACTCGAGGTGCGGTCTTACAAGTGCCGAGTATAGG
>VXBP01009708.1:596845-635193 GCA_013400115.1 Rhinopomastus cyanomelas
ACAACATCCACCGCTTTTCCCTCATCCACTAGGTGGGTCACCTGATCATACAAGGAGATCAGGTTGGTTAAACAGGACTTGCCCTTCATGAACCCATGCTGGCTGGGCCTGATCCCCCCGTTGTCCTGCACTTGCCGTTTGATCACCCCCAAGATGAACTGTTCCATGACCTTCCCTGGTACCGAGGTCAGGCTGACAGGCCTGTAGTTCCCCAGATCATCCTTCCTGCCCTTCTTGTAGATAGGTGTCACATTGGCAAGTCTCCAGTCATCAGGGACCTCTCCCATTGACCAGGATTGCTGATAGATGATGGAGAGAGGCTTGGCAAGTTCCTCTGCCAGCTCCCTCAGCACTCTTGGGTGGATCCCATCTGGCCCCATAGACTTGGGTGTATCCACTTGGCTTAGAAAGTCATTAATTACCACTTCCTGGATTACTTCAGAGTAAAGACTACTTTTAAGAGTTTTTTTAAATTTGCTTTCAACTTCTTCAGTTAGGCCTTGCAGGAAAGAATCCACAGAAACTCTTATTTGAGCTTCTGTGCAATGACCTTGTTGCTCCATTTCATTACTGGTTATAGGGTCACATTATTAAGGATAATATTGGAAATTATAGAATCATATTAGGCTTCTGGATACATTTTACATCGACAAATTTATTCTGCCTTCACTTTCATGAATGCCTGATGTAATATATTGAGACAGAGGGTTTATAAGACTCTAAATGCAATAGGGTTTCAACTAACCACTATTGTTTGAGGTCTCATGGAATCTCAGCTTGATCTGCAGCGGGGTATTACTAATATCTGACCCCAGACACATGATGGTACTTTAAAAGTGCTAGTAAAGAATCACAACGGGAAAGTTAATGAACTAGTCCTGTGTGGATGCCGCTGTGCACTCAAGTCCTATCTGGCTGCCATGTGTGCCCAGAAGCAGTTCTTTCTCAGGGTGTGCTGAAAAGCTCTGTCACCACAAGTCAGCCACACCCTTGATATACTTCATAAGACTCCAGAGGAAATTAATGTTGCTTCTTCCAGGTTATGGCTTTTGTATGATAAAAAACCCTACACCAGCTGTATCATATGGAAAACAGAAACAGATCGCAGCAGAGACAGGTAACGTAATCCACATGCAACTGATAGCTCAGCATGTGACAGGATGATAGATGAGGCCAGGATTTACTTCTTAAAAACATCCAATATCAGTGGGAGAAATGAAAGCAAAACAGAAACGTGCAGCCTGATTGTGACTGAAGGTGAGCTGTAAAAAGGGAATTGTTATTGAAGGTGACCTTTCAGTCTGTAGTAAAGTCCCTGGTTACTTCAATGAGCTTTATGCTAGGACATATGTGACCAATCTGCAGGTATCGAGAGATTTCTCTGTACACCACCAGGCTGTGAATGATTTGGTCCTGAAGATGTAGTGGATAAGTACCAGCAGAATGTGCTCTAACCTGATCAGAGTTTCAACAACTATCTGTACAAGTAGCTCGTAAATTCACCCCTTTGATCTTCACTCAAATGTTAAAATATCCAAGAGTAGTCCTACACAGTTTGTCATGGTCCACACAAAAATTCCTCTTCAGGATCCATCATTTCCCCATATCCCAACTTGCTATTTTCACTATCTCTGGGTTAGCCTCATCAGAAGAATTTGTCTTTCGACCTGGTTTCTTATCTAGGCAAGGTTTGCCTTCATTAACACCCAATGTATCACAGAGAGAATGAAGACTTACATCATCTCATCTGCCCAAAACAGGAATCAACACAGGTCAGCGTGTCTGTGACTGCAAAGTCACTGGAGCTCATTGGCCCATGACATGCAAAAGACCTCTGTTACACAGAGAGTCCCATACTTTGCCGAATTCATAAAACTTAGAAGTTTAATTTTTGCAAGGCTTTTTCCTTTCACAGGCTACCAGACTGCCAAGCAGGTAGGTCCTTGGTGCCAGAGCAGAAACAGTTATTTTCTTTCCAATTCTCTTCACTGCTGAGCAACAAAAAGGGTAGAAACACTCACAGGAAGATCAGCACAGGTCCATCTCTCTTTTTTTACCCCTGTCACCATTAGAGCGCATCAGGTGGACAAGATACCAGTGATACAAGGTGATGGGAGCTCCAGCATCATGTGGTAGGAAGTCCAGGGACACCTGTTTCACCAAAACCAGCATAATCACACAGAATCATAGAATCATTAAGGATTGGAAGGGACCTCGAAAGATCATCTAGTCCAATCCCCCTGCCACAGCAGGATCAACTAGACCAAGTCATACAGTCAGTCTGGGTTAGAAGGGACCACATGATCATCCAGTTCCAACTGGCCCACCAGGCTGGGACACCCGACCCTAGATCAGGCTGGCCAGAGCCTCATCCAGCCTGGCCTTAAACACCTCCAAGGACGGGGCCTCAACCACCTCCCTGGGCAACCCATTCCAGGCTCTCACCACTCTCACATCCACTCTAAATCTACCCATCTCCACCTTTGCTCCATTTTCCCTAGTCCAGTCACTACCTGACATCCTAAATAGTCCCTCCCCAGGCTTTTTGTAGGCCCCTCTCAGATACTGGAAGGCCACAATAAGGTCACCTGGGAGCCTCCTCTTCTCCAGACTGAACAGCCCCAACTCTCTCAGTCTGGCCTAACCTTTCAAGGGATATTTTCTGGGAGAGGTAAAACAAAACCTATTCTAAAATGTGCTAAAAATGCACCGTATTACTCTCCAGCCTTACAGTAGCAAATGGTCCAAGAATATACAGATGCTTAGTTTTATTGTAGTAGTAATTCATAATGCAGTACATTTAAAACAAAGCTTATGGAAATACACATTAAATCAGTGTCCTATGATAATTCAATTACCCACAGTCTAGAGTGAAAATAAAGTTTCTGCACTTTCAACCAATTGGATTTGAATACAATTTATAAGTAGGTTTGAAACAACGATCGCATATCAGCAGCTTCATCCTGTATTGAGCCACAGTTATGTAAAGCATGCTGATGTTTGTTTTCCAGCTGTGTTAGAGACTGTCAGTTTATATATAGAATGTAACAATATACATTTTCAGTAAATTTACTAATTCTAGATATTTGTTAAAATTTTCCTTTTGAACTGTACTATTACTTCTCATAGTTTAATGACTGATTTTTCTCTGCTACAAATTCCTTATAAAAAGTATCAAGCCCTTTCTCTGTATTTGTCAATAAATATATATAACATTCATTCAATCTCAGCTTTTCTATTCCATGATAAACTCTGAGGATCCCTCACAGCTTCCTGAAAGCAAATCTCACTTAAAATGACTGTATTTGAACTTCCTATCCGGTTTTGTGTTTTAGTGCACCCTGACAGACAAACAGCTTCTAACTTGCATTGAAGTTTTCATGTTGACTTTCCATTACATTATTGACCTGTGTTTCCCTGTAAAAACTATCATTAATTTATAGTGTGCTGTGGCAATACTTATCCTCATAGGTAAGCTGACAAAATATGTGTTAGGTAAGTGGACAGAGAGTGGGTTGGAAGTTGACTGAATTGCCAGGCCTTGTTATCACCAGCACAAACTCTACCTGGAGGCCCATCACTAGCACTAGTGTGCCCAAATTCATAGTGAAATAAAATACTTCAGAGTGATCAAGGCTCCCTATATGCAACATTTTTTGAATGAGATATTTAGACATTCACTCCTATTTTTTTTTTTTAAAAAAACCTATACTCTTGTACATAGCAAAAAGATTTTAAAAGTTTTCTTCCCTTTTACTTCCTAACGCACCTTTTGAAGCCACTGACAGCCTAAGAAACAGACTCCTGCCTCAGAGTCATGACAAAGCAATTCAGATTCCAGAATTCCAACTACAACCAATTAATCACATTTATGCCCAGTCTGATACAAGCTTTCCTGGCTCATAAATGCATTACACATGGCATCTAGGAATAAAGCCTTCAGCCTTGAAAAACGAAGAGGAAACACATCTGAATGAAACCTTGTGTGGGAATAGTCTGGGCTGTTCCTCACTGCTCAGTGGTCTTAAAGTGCTGCTCCAGCTTTGGCTCTGTTTTCTCAACTTTAGCTGCACTGTGACCTTGGATCACCCAGACTGCCATGAATCTGGCCACTGTACATCTGATCCCGACTGCTAACCAATCTGGTGTCATTTTCAGTCCCTGCTAAATACAGGCTGACTAGATAGAAAAGCCTTAACATCCCACTGTTAATCCCTTCGGTTCCATCCAGGCAGCAAAGCCTGCAGGCAAACACACTGACTAAGACAAGCAAATAAATTGAATTTCACAGAAATCTAAAAGCACAGTCTTGGGGAGATCAACCCAAGCAGCACCAGTCCCATATTCCCTAGAATCATATTTCTCTGTATTGCCCAAATGCTTTCAGATCATTCTGCAATGGCAAGTAGATTTTACCTTCCTCCAGGATCCTGGTCTCTCTCCAGGATCATGCTGGAGCAACAAAATGTTCATTATCTCTTTCTGGTCTTCTAAAAAGGTGCACCTTGCTTGAATCTTGTAAGAAGTTAAATAAATATATTACAAAATTAAAATATCTTGCTGCTACATGCCAGATATTCTGTTTCACATTTTTCTCCCTAAAATCATGAGTCCCAGCCACAGTCATTTTATCAGCCCAGAAATAGGTGATTTCCCCACAATGTCTCAACAGTTAGACAAGGAATCTGCACCAAGCTGGTTCCATTTCATCAGCACCTATGGACCAACGTGACTTCGGTTTATTTTAATAATTCCCGGTCTTTATTCTTCAGAATAACTCCAAAACATTTGCATTCAGCCCTTTGCCTCCAAATTCACTGCTTATAGTATGTGTATTCGTATTCATACACATCACTCACAGATAACAGTATTTTCTTTCTGCACTTCACAGCATGAAGAAACCACATCACTCACCCAGCTACATTCCCAAAACACAGTTTGTCAAATCAGCTCAATAGGGCAATGCCCATGATTTCCAGTTCCCCCTGTAACTGCTCTTCAATAGCAATGAGTGAAGCTGTGCAGAAGCTCTGTAGGACCAGGCAGTGAAGTAGACCCTGTCCCCATCATGCTCCAAAGCTCACCTGAGACCTTTCCCACGTGCCATCTCAGTGGAGCAACATGCGCGGGGACACTGGAATGGAATCCCCGAGAAGAAATAATCATGTGCCTCTTCCTGCCACCATGCTGAGCCAAAGCCTGTAATAGATCTGTGACAAACAGTAGAAAATCACTAATTTAATTGAAGTGCAAGTGCCAGCTTGAATAAATTCTGTTTAATCCAATATTCCCCCACGGCAGATGTGTGAAACTGCATTTCGCTGGAATTTTCAGGGAATTTTATTTAACTGAAGATTTGAGCATTCCCCTTGACTTCCATAAGTTTTGGGTTTATCGTACACCAGTCGGTTCTCTCACATCCCGCATGGAACACCCATAAATTTCAGGTTAATTAACTCCCACCTGGTTTTCCCTGAGCAGAAACACTAAGCTCTGCAGCAAACTGCTTCTACTAGCCAAAGCGCTTTGCGCTCTCAGTTGCCTGGGGATGAAGCTTGTGCACATCCCTGATTTTTAAATCTATATTCTCTGAGTCTGATGCCTTGTTAGAAGGCCAAGGGTTATTAATTTCAAAACCAGAAGGTAGAGTTTAATGAATAATGAAAAGCAGCTGTTGAAAACAAATCTTTGCAGCCCTGGGACCGTCTTTCCCTATGTTGCAATTACACTTTGATTGACCTCAACAATGACTAACAAGCATGCCCAGCTGGATCATAAACCCAGTCTGTACTGTGTCCAGATACAGTGTAAAATTTCACAATCAAGGAAACCCTCACTGTCAGGCTAACTTCATCCCATCATATATCAGTCAGACTTACAAATAAAATTATTAGGGCTGGGACATGCGTTTTCATAGGAAAAAGGGTCCTCTACCAGCAATGAAATGGTCTAGAAACATCATGAACACACGCTGAATAAACCCCACATGTCCAGGGGTGGCAATTCAATCCCCTCCCTGGGCAGCCTCTTCCCATTCTGTTTTTCATATGTAAGAGCTATCCCTGTCATGTCTGAGTTACTCCTTTTTGGACTACACCATCCCAATTTACTAAATGTCTGTTTGCATTAATGCCATTAGTTTTCAGTCAACTCTCCCTGCTCTGGACTCTCTTCTGTTGCTTTCATGGAATTACAGAATCATAGAATAGCTCTGACCAGAAGAGACCTCTAAGATCATCAAGTCAGCAGTGGCTTTGGGGCAGCTGGGTTAATGGTTGGACTTGAAGATCTTGAAGTTCTTTTTCAATTTAAACAATTCTATGTCCATCATGACAAAAGGCTCTTCTTAGAGGTAGAGCCATCCCTGTGTGCTCACAATTTTTCTAAACCACATTCATTGCCAGTAGAGAACACTTTTTCCTATGAAAACACGTCCCAGTAAGTTTATTTATAAGTCTAATTGACATATGATGGGACAAAAAACCATGTGTAGTTTGCTCACTGTGTGAGTACACAAGGACTGCAAGAGGGCAGGTTTCTAGGTTGCCTCAGGCAGCTTTATCCTCATCACTGGGAGGCTGAAAGCAGAGGAAGATAGAGGCTAATCAAATATCTGACATACTTGCACCATGAAAGTGTGTGCTGTACTGGGACCCAGTGCTTTTGGGACGTCGGTGGGTGGGAGCCCCATGGACTTCACTAGGGGTTCAGTGACTCTCTCTTGCAGACAGCCACATAGTGCAACACCTATATTTGGGACCTGTCTAAGCAAATGGAGATAACAATGCAGAAACAAACTGTTTGCAGGCAAAATCAGGAAAATCTGGCTTGTGCTGCTTGGTGGGTAGATTACTTGCAGTTTCACATTCTGTCCTATCAGACAGGAACTTTGGTCTAGAGCCAAACAATATTAAGGATGAGCCACTGGTGAATAAAACACTCCAGCCTTGGAATTTATATATAATCTCAGCTTTCTAACACTTTATCCTCCCTCTCCTGACAGTTCCAGCTGAATCACGCAAAAAGAGATCTTTCCCCCATCAAGGCATTAGGCACAGAATCATAGAATCATTACGGATTGGAAGGGACCTCGAAAGATCATCTACTCCAATCCCCCTGACACAGCAGGATCACCTAGACCAAGTCGCACAGGAACACATCCAGGCAGGTTTTAAATGTCTGCAGTGAAGGAGACTCCACAACTCCTCTGGGCAGCCTGTTCCAGTGCTCTGTCATCCTCACTGTGAAGAAGTTCCTTCTCATATTTATATGGAACCTCCCGTGTTCCAGCTTACACTCATTGCCCCTCATCCTATCACTAGATGACACTGAGAAGAGCCTGGCATCTCCTAGGCTTCCCATTTACAACAGCCATGCACCAGTATTTGTATTATTTCTAAACACCACCAGTTCATTTGTCACTGTGTTCATGGGCTACGCTAGTGCAAACCCCATCTATTTTTACAGGGCACAGCAGAGCCATGCAGAATTTGCTTTAAATGCCCAAACATCCTAGGTTTGCTTTTCCAGCTTTGATTTCCTTGATGCAGCCTGAGACCATGTGATGAACAAGAGCTGGCTGAGCCTGCAGGTTGTGTGTCCTGCACTTCATAGATATCTATTTCGTACCTCTCTCCATCAGAAATCAAGGTCAAGTACATCCCACCCTCTTGGAATTTCCTCTCTTCTGCACCTCATTTAATCTGTTTGGTTCTCATCTGAATAAAACAGATTGCATGACAAACATCAGCACAGACTTTCACTCCCCTTTCCTATTGCTTGTCTCTGTTTTCTCCACCTGGCACATCTGCTCTATAATGGGACATCGCTAATCTCAGTCTTAAAGAGAAGTCCAGTCATCAGGGTCACTGATCTCACCTCTCTTAGCACAGAACTCCTTTATAGATTCTTATCTGATCTCAAAAGTTTTGCTCAGGGGAATGAATCCTAGTATCTTGGAATGAGTTGTGTAATCCCCACAAATTTCAATGGAATCAGAAACTTAATTAATTGAAGTGCAGTTGGCAATGCCTTGGTTGCAGCCTACGACTGCAGGTATAAATGTGCTATGATATCACTTCAAAACCAATATATTGATCACTCTAACATAAAGGAATACAGAACAAGCCACTCACCAGTACGTAAAATTACACACCAGCATACAGCAAACCCCCAGCACCTTACACCATCCCCTAACCAGGTCCTTAGGTAGCAAGGCTGAGTTTCCAGCACTCACCAACTTTTGGCACCAACACCAGCCCAGGTGGATGGATTTGGGAAGTGAATTCCAAAGCTGAGGTCAAGCATCTCTGGCTGATCCCAGTTCCAAGTGCTGTGCTGCAGGAAGAGAAGCAGCCTCTTGGGTAACCACTTGAGGCTTTATAGGTTCCAAGTAACACCTTGTGTTCTGCCCAGGAACTTATTAACAACTAACAGAGCCGATCTAAAATATTCTTGGCACAAAGCTCCACATTGTGCACCAGTTCCAGTTTCCAGAGGTCTCAGCACACAGCCCTGTTCATGGTGATAACATAATACAGCATCAGGGTGTCAGAGGCATGGACAACTGTGACAAGGTTCTCCACCAGACAGAAAAGGACAATTTCTCTTAATAACATCATCAGGGGAAAAGACATGGATACTTTGTGAAAGAATTCTCTCAAAACGTTGTTATGCCCTGGACACCACTAATCATGGAGCCCTTATAAAAGCTTGGTTAAGGACATGCTGTGTGCTTTGGAAATTTCCTGACCTCAGCTGGATGACAATAAAGGTAACTAGTTGTGAAAGCAGCATCGGGGGCCACACCAGCCCCCAAACTCCTCATACGTGAAGATTAGCTAGGATCTACTAGATAAATGTTAGTGGACAAAACATCATTGTTCTCTGAAAATTTCTTTACTGACAGAGTGATCAGGGTTTGGAACAGACAGCCCAGAGAAGTGGTGGAATGACCATGCCTGGAGGTGCTAAAAAATGCGTAGATCTTGCACTTGAAAACATGGCTTAGTGGATAGGGTGGCATTGGGCTGATAGTTGGATTTGATGATCTTGGAGGTCTCTTCCAACCTTAATGATTCTGTGATTCTCCAGAGCTTGTTCCTGCCATGTCCTGGTGAAATTTTATAGAGGTCAGTTAATTCGTCCCCATTTTCACTCTAGGACTCCAGGACTATTTAAAATCACACATAATTCAATTGACTTTCTCCACATTTCTTCTTTTAATACTTCCTTTCTGGCTATAATTACATAAACAATTCAAATTATTTTAAGACTGGAGAAGACACTAAAGAACTACTTCACTCTATCTAACCAGCTTGCTGGACCAGAAGCAGAAACAAATACTTTGAGTAAATTCCTACAGACATAAAGGCAATTTGAGTTCTGATAGTGCAGGTACAAATGTCCAGCACAAAGCTGCAGATACCAGCTCTGGCACCCATCGTGTTACTCATTTATGAGATATAATACACAGTAAGGTTGCAAATTATTCGAGACCAAAGTAGTCAATGAACTACAGTTACTAAATACACAAATTAAAGTGTTGTTAGAAGAATTTCCTCTATGATTGGACCGATCTGTGTAAATACGATCCTACATGTTGAATTGCATCAGGGAGTTTGCAGTTAAATATCTTCTTCAGAAGTGATGAGTCAACACCACCAGGCTCCTGGCCAAAGTGAAAAAAAATGCCTAAAAACCCAGACATCAAAAGACCACTTCAGTGAAAAAGCTCTTGGAGGGAAAGGGGTCACAGGAGCTATCTAGGGAGGGGAGACAGGTTGACAGAAAGAGTGAGTGAAAGATTACAGGGTAGAAAGGCATTAAGGAAAATTCAAGCTGTGTGATACCTTGAAAAAAATAGACTTGTTACTGAAGCAAAGGAATTTTAATGTAAACATAGCTTCAGAAATTTTTCTTCACTTTAAAATCCACTACTTAGCTAGAAGAGAACTTCAGGTCACTCTCCTGCTCCTGGAAGGAAGAAAAATGAAGGACCAGAGTTCAGAATTGTTACCACAGAAATAGTTGCACTTAGAGCCAGATACACAACAAGGAGATGGACAAAGTCAGAAAACTGCGTGATGAGGGGGTTCCCCCATGTCTTTTCATATTTGGAAGGGTATAGAAGTTGCAGCCCATCTTCAAGCCCTTGTTTTTTCTGAGATCTCAATTACAAGAGAATTTCTAGGCTACAGAGCACAGTAGAAACAGGAGTATCCAACAGAAATCCTGAAGGACAACAGTTATTGCTATGCAGTGGCTCAAGAGAAAGCCCATGTGTTCAGTCAGAACTGGTGACTTCAGTGTCCAGCATATTCACCAGTTCCCTGAGTCTCAACTCAGGAGTCTTTGAGGGAACAAGAATGGGAACAAAGACCCTTCTACAGAGCAGCCTGATTCCAAGATATTTTAGCAATCTTTGTATGGTATGAACATTGCTTCAGTCAGCTAACCTGCAGACAGAAGGTCCTTGAAAAAGCTCTAAACACTATGAAGACTGTGGGTAAACACAGATGAACTTAAGAGGGTCCACTACCATCCAGTCTCAAACTCTCTGCACAGGGATGACCATTCCTTTAGGGATCCCACTCTAATAGACACAAGTAAGTACTATCTGAAGGCCTTGAGAATATTAGAAGGCAAAGTCTGTCTCATGTTGCTTTTCATCTCCTGAGCAGAATGGCCACAGATATGGGGAAAAAAGAGGTGCCTAGATACATCACAGCCAAACCTCACAAAGCACCAACACAATTTACATGAAATGCATCTATGAACTTGAACATCCCTATCTTAAGATTTATGCCAGCCCCAACACAACAGACAGGTACTTGCTCCTAAATCTATTATAATTTTTTTTTTTTTGTTAAATAGGACACCCCCACCTTCATCAAACATTGAGACAATGCAAACACAAAACTTATTCCCTGTACACCTTAATGTGTCTTGTGTGCCGCACCAACTCCACCAGCACACACCCTCCTCCACTGCAGGAAGAAAACAAGTATTTAGAATGGATTTGGGTAGGACTGAAAATAAAATGCAGAAATACTGTGGAGTATTTCTGGAACCCAGCAACACTAATCCAGACAGAGAAGCTTCCATTTGGCAAAGAAGGACTTCCCTGTGTCAAGTCACCTTGAGATGGACTGTGTAGACACAGACACAGCATCACAGAATATTAACTTTGTCCTTACAGCTCCACTCCAGAAGGACCTCAATTTTAATTGTGACTGACAGAAGCCCAAAACAGGGAGATGTAAGAAATATCTGCAACAAAGTTTAAAACTTCCCTCCATCGACGGCATCAAGCATTCTTACAGAAGGTCACTGGTTCAGACGTCACTGATTGCTTGGTCACCAAACCAAAATAGGTTCTTCTTTTGTTGAGACATTAAATAATCTAAGTTTCAAAAGACAGCACACAGAATTTAGGGAGAGTGCTTTTCTGAATAGGTCTCCAAAATAAGGTCCATTTACTCTGGTCATTAGAAAAAGTAAGTGCAGGAAATGCTACATCATACTAGAGAAATATCTTGAAAGTGTTCTTTAAAGAAAAAAAATCCAAAACTACTACCCATCACCTTAACATTAAAAGAAAACAGAGGTCAGATGTGAATCTAAAAACCAGCAAGTTAATAAAGTATCGTCCTCCAAGTTTCCAGGAGAAGAAAAACAGACCAGCGTGTTAAATCTTTGAATAAATCTCCAGTACCGACAGCCAGAAATGATGCTGCCTTTAGCCACATGAAAGAGAATAGCAGGATTTCTCTTTTTAAATTAGTCTTTATTGTCTGCTTCGTAAATCGTGATCGCATGTGGTATTTATTACAACAAAATTTTATTGTTGCTGTGGTCCTCTTGCTTGCATTTGGTGCTTTCTGTTTATTTTAAAGAGAAAAACATCCGGAATCTCGTCAGTTCTGTGACTGAAATTGTATGGCTGTGCACATGGCAGAAGGTCATGGTGACAACCACAGAGTCTCCTTAGAAGACAGTGCACACGTTTTTCAGTTCCGATTCAGTGCAGGAGAAAAGAATCTACATCGTGTTAGCCCATTTCAGCACAGGTATCTTTTTATAGGTAAGACAGGAACTGAGGTCTAAAAAGATTTTTCTGTGCCTGTGTAACTTCAGGACTTGCACTTTTTACTCTGAAGCCCACCAGAACCATCCCATGATGCACAATTATTTAAGCTCTTCCACAACTGGCCAAACAGGCAAAGCCAATTCACAGATTGACACAAATCCAGCTCCCCACCAAGGCCATGAATCAACACACAGAAAACCCAAAGGACACACCAATACGACCACAGAGAAACACATTCCTCACCTCTCTCTTTCCTTCCAGTTGCAAATGGAGCCACGTTTGGTTTGAATTAGAGACTCCTCCCAGTGCAACAAATAACTAAATGGAAAGATAGGAGAGTCCCTTTGAAGAGCGTGCAAATCAAATTTGAGTGATAATTAGCAGCAGACAATGGAAACCTCCTGTTTATTTGCACAGAACCTGATGTTCCTGAAACACAGCTTGAATGCAAGCATGTTGAGAAACTGGGACTGAGCTGTCACAGATTAATTTAACAGTTTAATATCCGAGTTAGAAACAACCATGCTCTTAGCAGAACGAGGCAGATTGTGGACATGGTCAGATCCTCCATCCCATCTACTGTCCCCCACTGTAAGGTTACCACACTTTCAATCCGCTTTCATAGATTCATAGAATACCAGGTTCAAAGGGACATCAAGGATCATCTAGCCCAACCTATCAAGCTAAGAATACTGTATAAACTAGATGTTCCAGCAGCCTGTCAAGCTTGGGGTCTTTAAAATGTCCAGCGTAGGGCAATCGAATGCTTCCCTCCCTCTGGAGATTACTCCAGTGTTTAACTGTTCTAATGGGGAAGAATTTTCTTCCAGACTCCAATCAGAATCTCCTCAGGAGTAACTTATACCCATCACCCCTTGTCTTTCCCATATGATTCCCCTCAGAACACTCCTTTCTGAGGAAAGGGATGTGTCACGATGCCATAATTGGAAAGGAGAAGCTGCTCGTGGTCGAGTTATAACAAAGCATCACCTCCTGCAACGTTTGCCCAGCTCAGTCCCTGTTTGTTTAACTCACTTTGCCAGGGAGCATAAATACACGTGTCAGCAGCTGCATGTCTGGCAAACCCAGTGGGGGTTTTTCAGGATGTGTTTGGCCTCAGCATAAGGGGAAGCACAATTCCGCAGCACAAGTGAAGATGAGAAAAATGATTCTCCAGCACAGAGCGGACTGGAGTAGCAACTCTCACAAGATAGACTTGGCCAGTGCATTGACGTGAAATTTTGGTGGATTTTTCACTTCACCACATTTCATACTTCTCTCTTTTTTTTTTTTCCCAGCCAGCCTACACCAGCAGCAAATAAAAGGCCTGATAACCCGATAGAGATGTTTTAAAAATCAGGAATTACAGCATGATTTTGATTAAGGGAACTGGCAATCAGGGTAATTAACTACATGGGTAAGAAAATGTTCCAAGCCTTACACATCTTCCTGTGTGAGCAGACTGGTCCCAGTTTGAGGTATTAAAGCAATTCCAAAAGGAGACAGCATTCATTTCACACTTGCTTCTATCTGATGAGGGTCTGCACTACAGCAGTAAAATATGACTCCTATTATTATTGTCTGTCTTACACCAATTGTCTAAGATGACGGGGATACAAGAATGGTCAGTAGTGGGGCAGAGAAGCTAACTCCTCTCACGTTAAGGTTTGTGGCAGAGGAGAGCAGCTCCCAGCTCATGTACACTTGAGGTTGTTGAGTGGTTGTAAGAAGCACTGAGGGCACCTACTGAGAGGCACTGCTGGTGGTGCCACCTCTGGTCATGGATCAACAAGGGACTGTTTTCACTGAAAGAGAGATCTGATTTTGGAATGGGCTTCCCACAGAGGTGGTTGAGTTACCATCCCTGGAGGTATTCAAGGTTAGGCTGGATGGGATTCTGAGTGGCATGATCTAGATGTTAGATGTTAGGATTACTGGGTATTTTGAATTTAGGTTGGACTGGATGATCTTTACGGTCTTTTCCAACCTTATCATTACTTTGATACTGTGATACTTTGATACTGTTCCTCATTCCGAGAACAGCAAGTACCAGCTCCATGTCCTCACTAGAGCCTGATGCTGTAAGGATGTCATCAGACTTTTCTCAGCTGCTCGCCATTAGTTTTAGCTGTGAACCTGCTGCTGCTGGAGAATTTGAGACAGTCTTTTCCCTTCTCACTCACACAGAAAACAGAATGAAAGTTTAAAGCAACTGCTATCCCATCTTGCTAAATGAGACCTACCTTTCACACAGGTACTGACCAACAGAAGTCCTCTAACAAACCAGCAAAGCCACATTATTTTTTCCCAGGTGTCTGGAGATAAGTTTTGTCTGTTCTGGGACAGCTAACTCACATTATGTAGCCATGCTCCTGAGATCAGCTACCTCCAGCCAAACAGAGGTCACTGCAGCACCTCAGATCTCAGACAAGCAGGTTTAGCTGCCAGCCCAGTCACACACTCTCTGTATGACCACAGGATACTCTGCTGTGGGACCAAGTTTCTCCAGTGGAAAAGCAGATGCGATCATGCCAGCATCCTTCATGAAGCCCATACAGACCTCTTGATTAATCAAATCAGTTTGAAAAGAAGCAAACTAGTAAAAACCTTCAGAGCATGTCCTTGCAGCCCTGGGACAGCCTGGAGGGAACCAGAGGTCTAGGAGCCCTGCCCAGCTGCTTCCCCACATTGAAGAATAAGCTGCTTCCTCCACCTCGTGGAAGACTCATGGAACTGATGTGCAGCCACCAAGAACAGATACAATACAGATTATTTAAAATGTTCCTCAGCCCAGAAAGATCCAGATTTATTTCCTGCTCAACCTGACCTGTCCCAAGTCATTCAAACCCCTGTGTTTTTTAATTAGTGTAGAATATAATTATATTTACAAGACATTCAGAGAAGCAGCTCAGAGAACACTGCTGAGAAAGAAGGGTCAGAAATTAAATTATCTTGGAAGTTAGAACTTTCACAGATTGTTTTATCCTCCTCAGTCCAGGCAGGGATTTTTTAGTCTCACTGCACTTTAGGTTTCAGGTTCTTTTACCAGTAAATACTGCTGATGTTAACTATTCTGAAACAGTTATATTCTTAATACAAATTTTCTGGCCTTGCTTGATGCAAGTTTATATGGAGGTATCTAAAATTCACCTTCTCTGCATCAGCCAAAGTTTTGGTCAGGCTCCCTTTTACTTGATACCTTTGTAAACCCACAAAAACACTTTTTAATTTCCTGTCTCTCAACCCTCTCTTTCTACTACAAGGTTATTTTTTTCTTTTTTATCAGAAATTAACAACTTATTTCAGTTAATTTTAATAGAATTACAATATTAGCAGCTTTTCCTGGCTTGTTCCTGCTTTCACTGCCTTAGATTTTGTTTGCTCATTGACTACTCACTTGCTTTAAGTGGATGTTTTGACTGAAGTGTCCGTATTCACACCCACCCCGACACCACACAGCTCAGCTCACCAAATGTACTAACGGGTGTTAATTGCATCACAAGCAGCAGTGAAAATGGGATTTTAAAACAACACTCCATTAAGACAGCTGGGAGAAATTCACACTGCACTGCCATTGTCTGCCCTCTTACAGAATCCACACACCAGACACAACCAGTTCTTTCTGAAAAGTCGTCAAAATGCAGAAAAAAGAAACGGAGCTGCAGAGCCAATTTTACCTGACACCAAGGTGCTGGTCTTTACCTGCCCCTAATTCCTATTTCTTCCGCTTGGGGAAAATAAAAATCTTAAACGAAACAGTTGTAAAACTCATTATGCAGGGGTAAAACAATTACCTAAACCCACCAGCTGGGGATGAGGGAGGCCACAGCCCTGCTGAGGGCAGTGAGGCACCCCAAGGCAGGTCTAGCACCTGCACCTTGCCTCACCCTGCCAAGTCTCTGCATCTTCTACATGCAGAAAAGAATCAGGAATGTGCAGTCTCAAACACAATTTTTTGCGAGAACTCCACATGCAACTGCAAATAGCTGTTGCCAGTTAGCAGGTCTTGCTAACGATGTCACTAACCACCTTCCCAGGCTGCAGTTCCCTGATGGGATTTGATGTCCCCTTTTCCCTTCTGTGGCTGTGAAGTGCCCAGCCAGCTGGATGGGAGATTGCTCTGGGGCTGGGTCGGTTGCAGCACAAAGGCAGGAAATAAATAATAAATTCTTTATCACAAGGTGCACAAAAAAGCAGGGCTCCAAATGCCTGAGGAAGGACCTTCTGAGTTTGCCATCTGTGCTCACAGAGCGGCTGCCAGCACTGCTTTCACTGTGAGCTGAAATGAGAGACCAAGACTGTTCTCAAGGGGGAAGCTGGCAGCTACTGCAGGAGAGGCTCCCAGGCCAGGTAACAGACCGTGAGTCAGGGGGGAACACTGAATACTTTTAATACTACTTTTAACTATTTTAATAGTTAATTCACAACACTGAATCTTAATAGGGACCACAGAGATCACCCAGTCCCAATCCTCTGCCATGGGCAGGGACACCTCTCACCAGACCAGGTTGCCCAGAGCCCTGTCCAGCCTGGCCTTGAACATTTCCAGGGATGGAGAAGACACAGCCTCCCTGCTCAACCTGTTCCAGTGAACAGTGTTCCAGAGAAGCTGTTTAGGCTCTGGCCTCCTTAGGCTTGGTGTAACATTTACACAGCACTCCGACATGCCTTTCACTAGACCTGACCACAGTACAAGGTACCTGTGTGGAACTGTGCAGAAATGGCTGTTCTTGAAGGAAGAACAGCCCATCAGCAAATCAATCATCCATCTGACAACCAAGGTAACTGCAGTCCAAAAGGTCCTGGTTGTTTTTTTCTGAAACACTAAGCATTTGACAGGAACTTCTAACATGTTTCTGATGATGTATTCTCTCCCCAGGTCCTGAAGAACATAAATCAATGTATTTTTTAATATATCACCTGTGTGACCCTCAAAAATTCAGCTCAAAACCACAGTCAGTGAAACCAAAGTTACTTAAACATCCTTTCTTCACTGTTTTCCACTACTGTTACTAGCAAAGTACCAGAAAATGGTTGAGGTTGAAAGGGACCATTGGAGGTCATCTTGCCCAAGCAGAGTCACCTAGCGCTGGGTGCCTAGGACAGAGTCCAGATGACACAGCAGCACAGGATTTCTAAGGCATTACTCAACATCTACTTAGTAATTCACTGCAGATATTTCTGAAGTTGATTTGTTATCTAACAATAGTTGGTGGTTTGGGGGAAGGAAAGGCACAAAGACATCATTCCAATGCACTCAAAGTCCATGCCTGCGTCACTGCAGACAAAGGAGCAAACGTTCTGTCTATAAGAATTACTGAAATATAAAAGGCTCACGTGCAAAGGGCCACCTGACCTAACGGTGTGTAAGAGAAACAGTATGTGGGGAAAAAATTGTACTCAACAGTGAGATTTGTTTACATCTGTGTAACTTGAAGAGTTCATTTCATTACTCAAATCCCACCAGAACCATCCCATGACAATTATTTAAGCTCTTCCACAACTGGCCAAACCCTTTACAAACTGGCCAAACAGGCAAAGCCAATTCACAGATTGACACAAATCCAGCTCCCCACCAAGGCCATGAATCAACACACAGAGAAAACCCAAAGGACACACCAATACGACCACAGAGAAACACATTCCTCACCTCTCTCTTTTCCTTCCAGTTGCAAATGGAGCCACGTTTGGTTTGAATTAGAGACTCCTCCCAGTGCAACAAATAACTAAATGGAAAGATACGAGAGTCCCTTTGAAGAGCTTGCAAATCAAATTTGGGTGATAATTAGCAGCAGACAATGGAAACCTCCTGTTTATTTGCACAGAACCTGATGTTGATCTGGGGCTGTTTAGTCTGGGGAAAAGGAGACTGAGGGGAGATCTTACTGCTATACACAAATACCTGAAAGGTGGTTGTAGCAAGAGCAGTGTTGGTGTCTCTCACTGGTGACTGAACAATGGGAAATGGCCCAAGTTGCACCAGGCCAGGGTGGGAGGGGTTACTTTACAGTAAAGGTTGTTAAGCACCAGAACAGGCTCCCCGGGGAGGTGCTTCTCACAATCCCTGAATGAGCTTAAAAACTAATTGGATGTGGTGCTCAGGAATATGGCTGACATGGTTTAGCAGTGGGTTGTTAAAGATAATTTAATAGGGTTAGGTTGAGGTTGGAGTTGATGATCTTGAAGGTCTTTTCCAACACGAGAAATTATGTAAATTCTAAATTCCTGAACTACCTCAGGAATGGACACACACACAGAGCTGGGTATTATTCCGCCCTCCCTCCCTTTTCTTTTCCTAAGCCTTTTACAGACAACTGGGTCAACTCAAGGCTACAGGAGCCTTGGCACTGTAAATCTTAAAAAACAAAAATCCTCATTTTTTGCTGTTGTAAAAGACAACAGATCATCTGCCGTTTGCCCGCTGCTTCTCTTCTTCCTCTCCATACACACAACAAAACTAAGCTTCAAGTCAAATACTGCCTGAGGCTGCTTTAACCTGGCCTCACCCTTCATCGCATGGGCGAGACCCTACAACCTTCAGCCTCACATTCTTTCAGTGCTTGGACCTTGGCATCAGAAGCCAGAAAACTGCAATTAGCAGGTCTGAAAGAATGCGATAGAGGCGAAAAGAACAACAATCAAAAGTTCCCATTTTCCAGTCTTCTTGCCCTGCTATCTAGATGAGGATTTATTTATACAAAATTAGCCAGGTAGAGAGGAATACTTTCACTCTCATGAACACCAAACACACCCACATGCAGAGAGCAAAGGGAGTCTGTTCGCTAGAGTTTACACATTAAAAACATGAACTTAAATTCTGATTGACTGTCACAGAATTAAAATTGCCCTCCTCAAGAGGCAAGAGCAACATAACAAGCATTCTTAAGCTGAACACTAATTACTACACGTGTCACAGGGTTTTATAAAGTTCCACTAAAACCTCAGAAACTACCATCAGCGCAGAAAATTTAACCTCAGCACAAAAGAACCCCAGCTTAGTAGTAAATCAATTCCCCACCTTCCTTACCGTTCAGTAAGGGGTATGCTGGCAGTGATGCTCCTTTAGCATCATTACATAACGTACTCCAGGATTTTGAAGTTTACTCACAGTTTTAAGGAACATTCCTGCTCAATGCAAAACCACAGCTCAGGAACAACATGTGTTATTTTAACGATTTCAGCCTTGCACTTCTCCAATTCAACCTCACAATTTGTAACCTTTCAATTTATTTGCAGCTGCAGAGTTTTAGTTTTGATCACCATAACCCAAACATGCTTTTAGCCTCATCTAAACTCTTGTATCTCACACGTATCATTTCAGCCACTATACCACTTACTAACAGTAACTACTTGCAGTGGCCTCTCACTATGACTCACACATGGCTTCAGATCTCAGTATGAATATTTGGAGTCAAAGTTCACAGGAAAGAGTAAAGCTTTGTCTTTTCAGAACTGTGTGGCAATTATTAAAAGCATATAATATTCAGAGGGGGAAAAAACAGCAACCCGCTTACATTAAAACATTTTATTCAATTGCAGGCCCAAATAAAACCATTAACTATGTAATGCCACCTACCTAAGTCTTGAGATGGTCATCATTGCAGAGATCTTGCAGTGCCTTCCTCCCAAAAATGTATCAGTTATGTTTCACGGGGTTTTAAATTAAGTTTTTCCTTAAAGTATTACCACTCCTTAACTGAGAATCTTCTTTCACTTCCTCAGCAGACTGTGGGTGAGGTATCTAGAAAGGAATATCTGAGGCAGCTCTATGACATGTGCACCTCAAAGGTGTGTAGACAGTGGAGCTCCATCAGGACAAGTCTGGTTTGGCAAGTTAGTTAGAATGAGACATCACTGTTTCCACAAGTTGTAGTAAACATGTGACAGTAACAAACTTGTCTAGCCAAGAGTTCAGGATAAATATGAAAACACTTTTTCCCATAACTACATAAAGTCTAGAAAAAAAGAACACCCATAAAGTAGGGTTTTATGCTCTGCACACAACAGGGCTACTACAAAGATTTTTGCTTTTATATCAAAAATATTGGTTCAGCTGGACATTGTCATTTTATCTTTCTCTCCCCTAGCAGAATGGCTTGGACAAATCAACCCATCCATTGTTATCAAACAGAATACCCACTACTACCACACTGTGAAATGCATGGAGTTTTGTACCTGTGCACCAGAGCTGCTGCTGTCCACACCTTCACCAGAACTTATCTTCTGTAAAGACTTTCTTTAACCAGTGACAGCTGACCCCCAACTCATGACGAAAATCTCTTCCATTTCTTGAAGCCAACAAATGAAAGGAGTTTCTTCAAGGTTTAGAATTACTTACATACTATTCCTTGTGTCAAGCCTACTCTGGCTATTTTTTATTTTGTATATATCCTCAGAAAGGTGTTCAGACTTTTCTTTAATAAGCTGTGTGGTAAAACACATACCCAAATCTTCAGAATTTCTGCCTTCAATGCTGGAATAAATGTAACAAGCCACTCCATACAAACACTATTGAAAAGCATTTTAAAAAAAACACACCATTCTTGAAAGCCACAGCACAGATGAGGTGACCAGCTGACTACGAGAACTCCGCTCTTCCATCTCTCTGAGATATAAGGAAGATGATGTGTCTACCTTGTGAAAACATGCTGGAGGACAAGGAGAACACAGAAGAATCACAACAGGGTAGGACTGCTGGCAACCCTGTTTTTAGGAGATCAACATTCCTGTATGTAATTATAATGCCACACAAACTCAGCCTTAACAGCGTTTGCTCAGGAAGGGTTCATCATCCAGAGTATGAATCGGCGGCCCATTAAAGACTTTATAACAAGGCTGTGTTACCAACAGCACTGGAGTAAGAATATTCTCAACCACACAACTTAAAACTGAGAACAATCCTCTTTTGGAAACATAAATACTCAACTTGGTTAAATCAAGACAATCACAGATAGATATTTGTTCCCAAATCTTTGGCTGTATTGCAATGGTTGTTTCAATTTGTAATCTCCAACTAAACATTTCCTATCCATGGATTAACAATATATTTACTGACTTGTGTCGTTTAACAGTATTTATCCAACATAACAAAATAAACTGCAATTTGTTATACCTTTTTTTTTTTACAAAACATTTTATAAATATTTTTACAAAATGTATACAAAGCAATTTCAAGTGAGACATACTTTACAAATGAAGGTATTTAAGCAAATAAAGTCCATACCACACTGACAATAAGTGACACATCCTCTTTAAGTGAAGTCAGTCTGTAAGGCCTCCCTAATCTAACAGATAAATTATACTAAAAATCTTCAAAATGAACACAGTTTCCTTAATTGCCAGTTTAAAATTTGTTTTACTATGAGGCAGCATTAAATAACATTGAAATAACAATGCTGATCCAGCAAAATAATGAAAACATGTCCAAAGTCATGCGCATTCACAATATTTTGCTGGACTCAAGCCCACGATAATAAATTCATAGGTTTGTGGGTTTTTTTAAAGCACAACAAAAAATACAATTCTTTCATTTACTGCTTCATTACGTACCAGAATTCCTTTAGAACTTAATTCAACAACAGAACATTAACAATCTCAGATTAACCTCGCTACGATTGTTCAATGGGTTCCTCTCGTAAGTAGCACACAGAAATGCATCCGACCAAGTCAACCACTGTTAGGCTTTGGAATTTGCCAGTTTTTATACACTGCTATCCCCCCCCCATCCCCAAACAAGATCTAATAGAAGACACATAGCCTGCTACTTAGTTCTTTGCAGCAGAGAGGCTGGAAACCCCATACCCATTTTGAGGAGGTACAAAAAGCAAGTGCATCAATGAATGTGCAACTTTACCTGTTCTTTTCCTACAAAAGAAAAACATAACTACTTAAAATACAGCTGCGTAAAACTGTTTTCCTTTCTAGATAGTTTATAACAGTTTAATTTCAAAAATGATAAAATAAAATATGTATCAGGATACATGGCCATGAGCATATTATTAAATCTAAAAAGGCAATAGGTGGTGAAGACTATTATTGTCAGGTTTTGCCAGTAAGAAAACAACGCCTGAGATCCTATTCTATGGACTCCTAACTAAAAATTTAAAACTGGCAATACTTATTATTTTTACCTTGAATATTTTATACAACACTTGGGAATGTTGGGTTTTTACAAACACGTACTTCAAAATTGGCACACGTCGTTTTGTTTTTCAAATGGCAATTAGCAACATACAAAACCAGTATTTCCAGTCACGTCAAAGGAGAAATCAATTTTAGGTGCATCTGTTCCACACTGCTTTCCAGATTTGGTTTCCTTTAGCAGTCAGACAGCGGACTGCAGCTCAATACTGAGTTGTGCTCTATCTTCTACTGTCACAAGGATCTATTTTTGCTTTCTTTCGCGCTATTCAGATGAACTGAATCTCACAACAGCAAAGCTTCTTGTTGTCTTTCCTGGCAATCTGACTGATAACCACAGCTCTTCACAACAAGCCACTGTATTATGAAAATTGAAATCAGCGAGTCTGGAAAAAGGCTGGAAATTGTGGAGAAGGTCTGGGGGAGAACATGAGCATAACTTAGAAACCACAAAAGCTGTATCCTCCTGAGCAGATGTATGTACGACACGCACGTGACAGATGTCAGCGCACTTATGTGCACACAAGCACTCATGACCAAAGTAAACGAGTCAAAAATAAGCAGCATGGGTAGAATAAAAAAAGTTATAGATTAAAAATAAATAAATAAAATAATAGGATTCTATCTTAACAACATGACAGTGAGCCAAGAACAAACCATGCAATGGTTTCACTTGGCTCTACAATATGAATTAATAATTACACGCTTTTCGATATGTTTAAACAATGGGACTGCTGATCGACTTTGGTCTGTACATATCACCATAGTTATGACTGCTACGTGGATGATTTAACATTCTCTGACAGCAAAAGCAAAAAAAAAATTAAAAATAAAAAATAAACACTGGCCTTTAAATTTAATCAAAGTAAGGCTAATGTCCTCTTAAAATATAAGCTACAAATACCATAACAGTTTTCAAATAAAAGTGCTTTTGACACTTGGTCTAAAAAACTCAAAACAATAAAGAAAAAACAAAAACCAAATAAAATTTTTAAAATTTATACCACTTCAGAAAGACTCAAGGCTGACTATATCCAATTATAAAACGCAAAATCTTTTCCTCAAGAGTTAACATATATATGTATTATATATATAAATTCATGGCTCTATCACAGCCTCATCCTGTACACTTTGCCATTCCCTGGCTTCCATTCTACCCTCCTTAGTCAAGCATTTATTACTTCGTATCATGCCACGGTGACTAAGATCATATAATATCATCCCACAGACTAAAGTTACCCACTACAAATATATCAAGTACTAGTTTCTGCTCAGAAAGCAATAGAAAAGCACTTTAAATTATGAAGCCTTGTAAACAAACCGATTATATCCTTCCAACTTAAGAATCCCAGAACACAGATTCATTAACAAATAATCAGCTTCTGAATAGAGGTACAGTGGGTTTTCCAGAAAAAAACAAAAACTTGATGATTTATGGAGAAGGGTAAAGGAGAATTGTTGCTTCCATCACTTTTTTAAAAAACATTTTCTTAATAAATATATCCTTTCAAATGACTGTGATTGTCAGTATATTACCATATTACATCGGGCCTAACCATCTGCAACCTTGTTACGTTGCAGTACTGCACAATTGTCAAAAGCACTACCGTAATAACACTTGAAAGAGTAAGGCCCTAACAGACTGCATTCTACCAAGGATTAACTTTACTTGGGTATCTCACTGTCAGCACAATGAGTATTGCTCTCAAAACACGGAACAGAATCTAGTTTAGAAAGGTTAACCTTAAATGTATGTCAGGCTGTACTTGTGGTGTCATTCACATTTGCTTCTGCTAAGAGAAACAGAACTTGTCCATGGAACTGTAACTATTAACACTCTAAGATACTATTTACAGCTGCTTCTAAAATTGAGTCCGTTTCTACAACACCTTCACTGTGGTCTGGAATAAATTTTTCCAGGCAGTTCTCCTGTGAAGGAATAGGTGAAAAATTAGGAAATTCTAAGTCAACTGAGCCGCTACTCGTCGCCTCATTTTGTGGCTGTCTCCCAGCTTTTTTAAGTTCCAAGATGTTTTTAAACGTAGTTTCTAAACTCTTACTGAGCAGTAAGTCTTGCTGGGATTCACCAGAGCCTTTCCTGTTATCAGGATGTAAAACCTCATTCTTTGGAGAGCTCCTCAGAGTTTTGTCCTGGAGAGAATTATTACACGTTACCTTTGAGAAGCACTGAACTGTGTTCCTTGATATTTTATTGTGTGTTCCATGACTGCCTCTGGACACGGGTTTTGACAAGTCTTCAGAACTCGAATTCTCAGTGGACTTGGCAAGATCTTTCCCAGACATCTTTCCTTCAGAAAGGGCCACATACTGGCTTTCAGAAGAACAATTAGCTTTTTCAAACTTTAAAGCTTTACTGAGGCTCTCTGATTTTTTAGTAGAAGCTAATCCTTCTTGTGGTGTCAGAATGTTGTTAGGCACTAGGGGAAGTTTACTGTGATTTGTGGACTCTGCTGTGTTGGATTTTGGTCGGTCTCTGGCTTGGATTTTGGTAGTCTGACTTCGAGAAGGTAACGTTTTGCTAGTCTGATGGTCACTTCTGCTGGACTGTGCTTCTTCAGCTGCTTTATTAAATGGTTTGGCAGAACAACAAAATTCAGCCTGATAACCATCTGAAAATTAAGGATGAACATTTAATTAAATCACCCATACAGCAAAATAACACACGCTGCAGTCTGATTTCTGAGTAATGTAACACCCATAACACCCACAACCTACAGTCATGTCCAAGAGAAGTTCTGCTGTAGGAAATATTTCTGTCAAATAATCCAAAAGTACTTGGTTCCTCAAATAACTGCCTTTAACCTTACAGCTATCTAGATAGTTTAATTTGGGAGTTACCAAAATTTAACTTGCATGTGGTTAATCAGTATTTCAATTACCAGAAGCCCTAGCGATCAGTGCCTCACTGTGGCCACAACTAGTTTTAAACGCTCCATACTTACACTGGTTTTGTAAGATTTAAGTTAATTGTTACTTACCAGGATCCACAAGTGCAAGACGCTTATCCCGAGTCAGAGATGCCCTTTCTTCCTGGTTAAACATCCTATCAATCATAACCATTTCTGCAGAGGGATTTATCCGCTGCAGGAAGAGAGGGAAAAAAACACAACCATCTCTGTAGTGACTCTGGATGTCGGTATCAGATCAAAACACTTCTAACTTAGTTACTCTTGACAGATATTTCTTGTTATGTATTAGCAGAGAATGTTCACAGTTCCAAGATACCTTCTATAATCCAAATCACTACTGAAACTCATCATAAAATATTGGTATTTACAGTACATATTTATACTGTTATTTTAGAGAGAAAACCAGCAATGGAACCAGCCATTATCATCTTGTTTCCTCCCTGCATTCCTCTCCTGTCCTTCCTTGGTGTTGAGGTGCACCTTGCTGATGATGCCTTCAAATCAAGTGGATCCATCCATCACAGAAGAGTTCACTCGTTAAGTCACAACACAAGGAAATAGTTCCAAACCTGAACACTATGTGAAATAACATCAACAAAATGACTAAATGGGATTTACCTTAAAACAGACCAGATGCTAAGATATTTTAATCTCCATCTCCCCTCTGCACCTGCAACTACCTGCAAATACTTAATGGTTGGTATCTTTTTTTAATGAGACTGTTACGTTCCAAACTATACTAATTCCAATACTTAAATTACTTACTTCAGTCTCTAAAGCAGAGTGATTTATGTGTCTGGTATATTCAAATTCTAAACTTTTCCAGCCTTGAGCATTACTATGTCTGAAGCCTCACTGGCATTTCCTGATCCTTGTAAAAAACATTCTGAAATTAAGGTTGCTGGTTTTCTTTTGAGATTGAGAAAGCACTTAAATCAGAAGCATTTCTGGTGAAAATGTGAGGCTCCATCCAGCTTCTAAGGAGAAGCCAGCATTTCCTAAATTGTAAATTGATTTGGCTCCAATCATAATAAGGCTGGAAGCCTCTGAATAGAGATTTTTCAGCATTCTTTCAGGCTGTGTTACCCACAGAAATATCTAGAAATCACCTGCCTGATTCACGCAGCCTGCTTAGCACAAGAGGAAAGGAATAGGCAGAGAGCACAAGTTTACATGTTCTCAATGTCTATGGAACTTACACAGAACACATCCTTTGTACAGGGTTTGTGAAATACAACTCTATAGATTTCACTGATTTTAAGATACATGCATACACTTAAAAACACACATGTGGCCACTGAGGCTCTTGGTGCAATAAACACAGTAACTCCAAAAACTTCAAGTAAATACTCACCACCATCTTAAGATGAATAACCCTTTCAGCAAAGTTAATTGTAACAGTCACTCTCACCTTCCTGTAGTTGTATTTTTTTCACTGAATCACATCCTATAAACATAAATTGCACCCAGGTTATACACCTTACCATTGCATCTTCTATCAGCAAACATCTGTATTTGTTCAGCATAGCCTGTGTCCTCTTCAGAAGCTGCGTAGCTACTGATTCAAATTCACTGTCCACTAGAAAGACAAGCACAAAGACAAGCCTTACAAATACTGTTCTTCAGTAACCAGCAGAAATTTCACAATGTTCCTATTTTACTGCTGTAATTTACATGAATAATTTATTACAAACATACTGCCAATTTATAAGAAGTAATTTACCTTTTCTTAAGTCTTCCTCTGTTGGCAGCGATCCCTGGCACACATGGTATGAAAGGAGTCTCTGAACTGCATCATTTAACGATCTGAACGGACTTTTATCTGGCGTCACAGCATGCACCTGATCCTTCTGTAATTGCTGGAGAATACTACAAGTGAAATTAATGATACACAATTAACACACACTCCCAACAAAAGTTTAAGCATTCATAAAAATAAGAAAGAAATGAAGGTCAGAGGAGACATCTGCAATGGAAATAGGACAGAAGAATGACTTACAAAGCTCCTTTAGTTAACTGCTTGGCAGCAGGTCTCTTCTGTCCAACTAAATGACCATCCACCTAAATTCAAAATAAAAGACAAATTACAGTTAAAAAGCCTCAGATTCAGCATTTATTTCCACCAATTCAATACATCACCAATACTAAGTGTAAGCACTACAAACACTTTCAGCTATGTCCTATTTTCACAAGACATTCTATCCATGAAAAAGGGATGAATGCTGTTTGTAAGCAAGTTCCAGCTTAGTGCATATATACCCCTCACTGGGAGAAAGGCTGCTCATGAAATTTAGCAGGTGACAAAAAGGAAAGGTACAATGAAAACCTTTTCCAAAGAAATCTGCTCTCAAGAACTATCTCTGCATTTCTCAAGTGTTATCACTTTGCCTGGTTTTTTTAGAAATTCTGTTTTGGTGTCAGTGCTATAGATGCAGCCATGAAGAAGATCCACATTTTCTCCTTTCCGCAGACATTTACAAAGCCAAAGATTTGCAAGGAAGGCCTGTCCTAAGACGTGAATCTCTCTGTGGTAAAGGTTCATGCTGCTGCTATGCTAAGACATTTCTGCAATTCAAGTATTCTCCCAAAGAAGCCATTCTCAATCACGAGACCTTATTCAATATGAACTTACTAAGCTTTTTAGTCAACTAGAATTGGTCATGGAATCAAAATTACTTGCAATCTGAAAAACGGTTGCATGAAAGCCCTTTAGAACTACAACATGGTGAGAAGGAACAAAAAAGCATATTGTACAGAGCATCATTCTTAGCAAAGTAGGAGCAGCATGAAGCAAACACACACTGTAATGGTACTTGATGGTCTCCAGCTTCAGAGCATGAGACATTCACCATTGACAGGAGAAGGAACAACTGAACAAAGATTATTACAAAATCAGGCTGAATTCATCATTGAGCACTCCTGTTATCTTCTGCTCTACCTGTACATCAATAAGACAAACATTCATGACATACTAAACTGATAGAAGCATTTACAGCAAGAAAAAAACTCTAAGTCAGACACTCCTTGATTTTTTCCAGGATTTTGCAGTTTAGTGACATCCACAGCAAAGGCTACACTCTCAACCTCCCATCAAACTCTCACTTCCTGTCCTCAGCTACGCAGTCCATTTACATAACTGTATCCTCCCTCCAGAAGTTCTTGGATTCCCTTTCCAAAACAGCCTTCCTTCCAGCCCCAAACACTGGATATGATGCCAAATTTTTGTTGCCATATATAAAAGACAACTTTTGGCAGGTAAAGAAAAGAAAATGCGGTAAAGAATAAAACAAAGACTAGGTGGAATTCTGCTGCTTCTTGTCACAAACCATGCCCTCCCCAGTCAGCTAGACAATAGCTGAGTTTGTAAAAGTTAATGATAAAAGCAGGTCTAACTTATGTCCAACTCATCATGTCTCAAAGAAGAACTGGTATGTCATATAAAATTATCTTCAGGGAAAAGTACTTACTAAATTACATCTCAAAGCAACATTCAGAATATCAATTTTCAAAGTATTCAGCATTTATTAAGTCAAAGTAGAATCTGACAAGCTCGAGTGACTTTGCACACTCCAATAAAACCTGCAAGGACTCCTAGATTATCATGTTGAAACATCCCTAATCGCTAAAATTTTAAGAAAAAAGGAAACATATAAATGGAAGTATTCTCTACCTGTATATTCTGTTGAACTGATGATGAGCCTAATCCTTTTTCTTGTGCTGTTCCTAGAGATTGCTGTATTTTTCCTCCAGAGTCCTGTCCTATAAAATGTATGTTAGAAATACTTTTATCATCCTAAACAACAACAATCATTTGAGGTACCTATCCCAATCATTTAACTTGAATTTTTAGCCTTTGGGAAAGGATACGTGTCTCATGCTTAATGTTAAGCATTTGTGCAACTATCCTGTGGAGAAAGTCATACCAAATGGAACACTTCATGCTGCAAATTACAAAAATTCTCAGACATAAATCAACTCCTACCACAGTACTGCCATCTAAGAAGAAATTCAAGTACCCTAAGTACAGTGTCTCAGGACTTTACTGCAAAAACATACAGTACACTTTATCACACTTTTCAAGACTAAGACTCTGTCCAGCAAATAAACACAGTTTTCCTAGAGATCCTGAAAGCAGACAGTAAGCATCATGTTCTTAGATGGATAGACTTCCTCCAAATGCCTTGCTCAGGAATCAAACAGCATCTTATCAGCCATGCTACATTAAAACCAAGTCAACTAAGAATTTCCTACTTATGTGTCACCAAAAACACCCTATACTGTGCTGACTATAGAGAACAGCACTGACAGCATCCCCATCACTGTGCACAAAATAAAAAAAAAAAAAGAAAAGTAAGCAGATTATGGGACTTTCCTCAAAAGGTGGCATTTAGGATTTTATAGAGGGGAGAAATAATTGATTGGTATGGAAATTCAACTTTTCACTCTACAAAATGAAGTGCTGTGGCTGGGAAATACAAAGCCACAAATTCAATACTGAAAAGCTTGAGTTTGTATTCTTCTAAAAATAAAATTCTGATAATCTTTAGGATAGTATCAGCAAGACCCACCAATTCAAGGCTGATACATCAAAGAACAACCAATTTTGATGCTGGAGAAAATCAAGGTAAGTATTTTAGTTGACCTGATAGTGTGTTGCTCAGAAGGGTTGTTAGCTGAGGCTGTCGCAAGTTATCTGGTGTCTTCGATGCAGAAACAGGTGATGTCTGGTTCATTGTTTTTTTCTGTGCCACATAAAAAAAAATTAACAAAAGAGAGTCAAATATTTATTGAAGGCTTTAACAAACAGACAAAAAAAGAAACAGCAAAATCTTTTTATAAAAAGAAACAGAAATTACACTGACAGTGTAAATATATACCCAGTTACACTCTAAAAGACCGATCATCTACCACTAAAAGTGGCCCTCAGAAAGCTTTTGAAAGTCTCAAAGCAGCAATGTGACTAAACTGCTTCCACAAAGAAAAGAAAAATAAATGGTGGAACAAACTGTCCAGTTGCTAGTGACTACATGATACAAGGTTTACAATACAGTACAACATTTTAACTGCAAGCACAAACAAAAAAGGTTCTGGCAAACACTAGAATTTATACTCTGTAATGAAGCTCAAGAAACCCTTTGATCTCTAATTTGAATAGGTCAGAACTCAAACACATGCATAGCTTTTACTGAGGTCAAAAGTCTTGTAACTGCTAAGAATGTACCCAAGCCTTTATGTCTAGCTTGATGGCAAGATTTTCAGGACAGCTGAGAGCTGTGTAACCTTACATCAATTCCTTTAAATGGGAACAGAAACAGATGACAGAACCACAGAATAGTTTAAGCTGGAAGGGACCACAGAAATCATCTAGTTCCAAACCCCTACCATGGGCAGAGAGACCTCTCACCAGACCAGGTTGCCCAGAGCCCCATTCAATCTGGCCTTGACTACTTCTAGGGATGGAGCAGCCACAGGTTCCCTAGGCAACCTGTTCCAGTGCCTCAGGACCCTCACAGAGAGTAATCTCTTCCTAAGATCTAATCTAAGTCTTCCATCTTTTAACTTGCACTTCTGAAAACACTACCATAAATCAACAACAAAATCTTTTGAACTAACCAAAATGACAGACTCATTCACTCAGGGACAGACTATGAAATTATGGCCAAATGAATTATGTCTCTGGGTTTTTTTCAGCAGCTCCACAGTATCTGCAGCAATACAAACTAGCAAAGTTCTCTGTATTACCACTGGCTTTAGTACTTCATTAATCAAGTCTTAGCACAGCTCTGCAGCATTTCTTTGGCTACATTCTCAACCAGCTTTCGTACCTGGCCAAAGGGAAACTGTTGCTGTGTTACTCCAACGGATGTGTGACTAAAGGTGCTGGCAGATTTGGAAGAGGATGCTGGAAGACGATGAGATGCGCTGACGGGAGCTTGAGTCCTGTTCTGTGTGAGCTGATCTCCAGCAAAGTTTCCTCCTGATGCAATAGACTGAACTGATGGTCCCAAACTAGGATGTACCGAACCAGAAGAACTTGCAACAGAAAATCTGTTAGACGCCGACACGTTTGAGACCGCAGACTGCCCAGGTGACATGGTAGTAAAACTCGATCTACCTTGAGAAACATTGGCTTGACTGGGTGACAAATGCAACACAGTTGGTGGTGCCTGCTGCAGTGGCACCTGTCCCCCAACGATTTGTGAAGTTCCAGGATTCACTATAACTTGGTTTCCAGGAGCTGTGAATGTCTGGCCAGAAACAAGCTGAACGGCTGTATTCTGATTCAGCATCTGTCCTGAATACGACTGGTTGGCTCTCAGCATGTTTGTAGAGTTCCTGTTGAGCATTACATGCTCAGCAGACACTTGGCTAGGAACCAGCTGGGAAGGCTGAGTCTGAAGAAGCTGTCCATTTATGGCCTGGACATGATGAACTGAATTAGAATTAACAGATAGGCTTGTAGGTATGAGGAACTGGTTCTGAGGTGCATGAGGCTGTCCCATAGGAGAGTGAATAACAATACTACCTCCAGCATTGCTAACTGTCTGAGGTGTAACTGATTTTCTTGTACTTTGCTGGTTAACGATATTAACAGACATATGAGGACCAACTACTGAGCTCTGAGGCGAGGTTGCAGAAGCAAAAGGAATCCCTTGCTGTACATGATGTTGCTGTAATCCCAAGTTATTCACATTGTAAGCGGTCTGCTGACCCATCTGGATAGGCTTTGGTTGGATATTAATGGGAACTTTGTTAGAGTTTGGTGCCAAACCCCTCTGAATGATGATATTATGGACAGGCAAAGATGTCTGAAAATTTGTGCTGTTAAAGGGAACAGTTACAGGTTGTGCTACTGGACTTGAATTTGAGTTACCAAACAGTGAGTTACCATTTGGAGTCTGTCGATGAACCAAGAGGCTACTACTCATGTTTGCAGGTGGCTGCTGACCATTGCCTTTCAGTATTATCTGAGATCCATCAAGGTTATTAATGGTCATCATGGAAGGTTGATTACTAAATGAACCAATTAGCTGTATCTGCCCAGAACCACTAATCTGGCTGCTGTTAGACAAATGCTGGCTGGGTACACTAATTCCAACATGTTGCATAAAGCCATGCTGCACACCGACTGTATTGCTTGCAAAAGATGCTCCAACAGGTTGCTGTACCACTTGAGTAACTCCTATAGGTTGTAATGTCTGACCTGAGTAATTAGAAACATTAGAAGCCTGAGTAAAGGATGCTGATGAAGAAGGATGAAGCTGAGCTTGTGCAAACTGTTGGCTAGAGCCTACACTGGCATCCAAATATGCCTCTTCTGCCAAAGTCTGTTCAGTAATATTGGCCTCCTGCAAGGATTTCTGAAGAATATCAAAAGGTTGATCCTCAGTAAGATCAGGTAAAGGAGAAGACACAAGTTCATCTTCAAGAAACTGAAGGCTACTGGAGAGCTGCAGTCCATCACTAGACCCCTCTCCAAGCTGACCACTTACACCTTTTACAGACGACTTAGGATCAGTGTTCTGAAATGTAAAACAAGAAATAAAATCATATTCATAAATTCCAAGCTCTACCCTGTTTCCTCATTAAGTCTTTTTTTCTTGCAAGCAAACTTTCTTTACAAAATTCTATTACTTGTGTCATATTTATATGATCATCCCATACCTAACCTGCCCATTCCACAACACACAGCTCTGCAGCTGCACTGTTTCAACAAGATGTGACTTGCTCCTCAAGTACCATTTTCCCTTCCTCAAGCTGAGCACCAACTGGTCAAAAGGATAAAAGACAGATTGGAGGCCTTTCTCCTCCTCCTAACTCAGTTTGGGGCAAAGCTTCAGGGAAATGGTAAGAGAAAGGTGCTTTTCCATTGACATCCTCTATAAAAGGAGATCCATCTCCAAAAATCTTGCATAAATTCTATAGTCACACATGCAAACTATGATCACAAAAACAGTACAGAGATCTATGTTGAAATTGCTGCCAACATTAATTAGCACCTTGAATGAAAAAAATCCTTCAAATCTACATTCATAAATACTATGATAAGGACAATAGGAACCACTGTCAATAAGATCTTTCTAAAACAAAATTTTGTTGAGAAATTTTTATCAGGTCTCTATAGTTGGAATGACAAATTTAAATACAACAGTTTAAAAAGTAAATCTTCCCAAATTGCAAAACCATGTCTTGGCTACTCAAAAACAACATCCAGTTCCTTTTTAGCTCAGGGTATAAGTGCAAAATGTGTGTGTGAAATCAATCACATTCATACTCTGAGCTTTCACTCCTTGCAGGTCACATACGCTTGTTTTCACCTCATATAAGCAGTGTGAAGATGCTGCAAGCTGTAATTATCACATGCAGCAATGTCTCCACTCCTGGTTCCCCACACATTTTTAATTCAGAACTTTACACCAACCTGTTTCTGAATCAGTATCTTTCAAATAACACCCCAATGAAAACCTAGTGAAATACTGAATGCTAGCATTCAGAACTTGCATACAAAAAAAAGTCTAAACCCACATCTACTTCATTCAGTTTTACAAAAGCTAAGTAATGCCACAACAGAAGCATGCAATGTCCATACAACTATAATTTCTCTTTTGGCCACTTACATTGGAGTTGGCAAAAATTGAATTTGAGTTGGCTGCAGAATATTCTGCATTAGTCAAGTCTTCAGTACTCTGATAAAAGACAAAAAATATGTTTATAAATAATACACTCAATGAAGCTTATGTCTGTCAAAATACAGGAATGCTACTTACAGATTTACTACTAGGTCCATGTAGAAAATAATTCAGTGCCTGTGGGTCCCTTAAGGAGGGGAAAAAAAACACAAACCCAGTTAACACTTCATGGAAGTTCTTTCTACTATTGAAGTTAATTTAACTAAGCTAGGTACTGTATTCATATAAATCAGGTTTAGAGTAAAAACACATTATACTATTAAAGATCTGTGTTTCTGCATCAGCACAATTTTCACATGACGACTAGATTTGCTGTCATTTTATCAAGGTGTTCCAAGCAATAAACTATGTTCATAACAAAGTTTTAGCTGCATCTACTTCACTTTATGAGAACATTGTTTAAAAAAATAGCATTTTCTGATAGCACATAGTACAAAACCCAATGAAAATAGTAGCACCAAATAATCTGCCAACTAAACTGGTACCGTTGCTTCTACAGATAGTACAGATAGTAATTGCTGTCAGCAGCAAGAAGAACATTAATTTTTCACAGAAACACTCATCTGTGTAGAGAGCACTTCATTTTCTGGACCACCTGTGAACTTGTACCAGGACACTTGTGACTCTCAGCTCATGACAGAGCAATTAATTCTCCGTGCAGTCAATTACCAGCTTCCAAGCAGGATGCGTTTTCGTATGTCTATAATCAGCCACCTTACACAGTCTACTGCACACATGACTGTGATGAGCCATTACTGGCAGCATACACTGGGACCAATATACAGAGGAAGAGAAACGCATTTACTCACCTTGTTTGCTAGTCACACCTTGCCTTGAGACAATACTGAGACAAAATCTGAGTTTGCAAAATTATTTTTCCCAATATTTGTGAAAGAATTGCCTATGGAAAACTTACCCAATAAGATCAAGGAGGCAGGATTCATCATCATCATCATCCATGACAACTACAACAAAAATGGAGAGGAAGGATGTTTGATATACGTCAGACAAAAACTGCTTTCAACAATAAAACCAATTTAGAGCATCCCAGTGCTTTTTATCCATTTATGAAGCTGACAGATATCTACTATTAGCAAGATTCTTAAAAGAAACCTGCACTAAGAGGTCCATTGATTTACCTCCAACTCACAATACACAAAACCAATATACAACACCCCACGCAAACTCTACCACTTAAGAGTTTCCCTTAGAATTTTAAACTAGAGAAAGACAAATTATTAACCCAGCTGATTAAACAGAAGTTCTATACCTTAAAAAGTAATAAAAACGTCAATACTGAATGCAAACTCAAGACTTCAATTCAAACTGTTTTTATAGGAACTCACTTCCACTCAATGAGGGAATAACTGGACACTATAACAAATTAATGGTTGTAATACTGACTGGCCAAAAAGGGAAACAAACTTAGGTTGGTTACAGGCCTGAAGCAAAGCTAAAGCCAAAGACTGCAAAGCATTAAATAGAAAACTGTTTTCTAATTGACCTTCCTTAGCCCCTGCTAGTGACAATACATATGGTCATTTCCAGCTTCTCCTCAATACTCAGAAATATACTTGAATAAACTTGTGATTGGTAGCAGAGTTCTGACAATCCTTTCAACAACAGGCAGGGAATTGATTTGTGTTACAAAACACAATGTAAGCATCCGCTCATCGGGTGCCGAGCATTTTTACCCTCAGGATATGGTGACCATCAACTGTTACATACCACCTATTCTGTCGGTAGGGTGCTGCCTGTACCAAGCACACTCCATCACTCTCCTCTGACTGCTGTTCCTTCAAAGCTTCTGCTGGTAAATAGTTCTCTACTGTCCCAGTGTAATTTGAGACTGAACCTTCCTCGTTTTCCCTATCAGTAACTCTCAGGACCACTTTACTTTATCCTCCCTTCTCCTGACTGTAAAGACCCCATCTAATCCACCAGTTCAAATATTAACTGATGCTAGATTTTCCTAAACATCTTTGGATGTTTAGGAAACATCCAAAGGAGAAGCCAGACCACAATCTCGGTTGGTTAAGTCAATCTTCACAGTATCTTCTAAACACATCAAATTGATGACTCCGCATGGGTTTTTTCACTCCTTCAAAAGTCTTCTATCATAACAATCACTCAAAATTATTATCACAGTTTTAGCTTCGATTTATTTTGCTCTTCCTCTTCTTGACAAATAGAAACTTACTCTCCCTGACCACATCCACATGAATCACTCTTCAGGCTCTCTCCCATACAGATCTCCATAGTGATTAAGACTATCAATGGACTAGAGCATCTGTTGCACAAGAGCCTGAGAGCACCAGGACTACTGTGAGGGTAGTGAAACTCCAGTTTACACATTACATATTTATGATGTCACAAAATTTAAATGTAAAAGTGCACTAGTAAGAACAAACTAATAAGGAATGAGCATTAAGTTATTAGAATTTTGCTTTAATTGCACTATTAGTACAGCTTACAGTGAGCTCGTATTTCCTCTAACAGCAAAACAGCATGTCCACGTCTCAAGAGCAAGGCTTTAAAAACTCCTAAATAACCAGGAGTAAAATTAATCAACTCTATCAAAAGTCAACACAGTATTTGTTTTCACATTGCACATCTGCTTCTGAAAAACCCATCCCACATGGGTGTGGCAATACTGCTATCATAAGTAAAATAAAAATAAAGTCTTTGTTTTACCAAGCCAAGTACTCTCTGTGACAAGCGACCACAGAGAAGTTGTCCCATTTGTATTCCTGTGGACATTAAAATTACTCACAACAGACAAACTGAGTAAGTTCACTCACTTCTTGAAAACCTGCATATAATGACCAGAAGGAAAACAAACTGCACTACAACAGTAAGAAAAATCTTACTGGTAATACATATTTGTTCACTATTCAGCCCTTTAGCTGAACATGTGATTTGCTTTATAAGAAAGAATAATTGGTTGCTTTTCCTCATTCCACAAACATATTACAAATCCACTCAATATACTGTAAACTTTTACCAGTCTACAACAGACAATAAAACCCAAAACAAAACAGCAACATGTTTTATAAACACGAAGAATCACAGCCAGTCCCCTCCAGAATTGCATCTTCCTAACAACCTTTAACAATGTTCTTGTAATCACTATGAGAATTCCACACAGGAAAAGGCAGTAATATATCACTTGGGTTTTTTATGTGGGTTTAGTAGAGTTAATCTGTATAAACCCATTACCAAAGTGTGATCAAACATACCATTACAAAGTTACAAATGCAGCTATGAGACACAGCTCCTGCCACATTCAAAAGCTGCTCTCTGATCAGCCTCAGGGACTACACACTTCCACAACTTGAAAACTGCAAATAAAGCACAGACAGATCCTGCCATCCCAGTATCCTCACAATCAAGGGGTAGGTAACACACACTAAGAAGATGCTGCATGACAGACCTTTTGTGAAATACCACAGGACCAACAGGTAATTTAAACTGCACATAGGGGTACATGGTCTGTGAAAGAACAACGAAACCACAAACCAACCTATTGAGATTAAATTCTCTGCTTCACAACACATACGTAGGATCTACACAACCATGTAACTGCAGACGTAGACCTTATTAGCTGATGCAAACTTTCAATGAGCATTAGCTTTATGTTAAGTCCAGAGAAGCAAGAGTTGGTGCACGGTCAGACCTCATCCTTACACACCCAAAACCAACTGTCAATCAGTCTGTTTAGAAAAAGAGAAAAACTTCAGCAATACATGACCTTGACATAGATGATCGTTTCAGAGTATGTTAATGAAAGCCCATAGAATCATAGAATCCTAACGGATTGGAAGGGACCTCGAAAGATCATCTAGTCCAGTCCCCCTGACACAGCAGGATCACCTAGACCAAGTCTCACAGGAACAGATCCAGGCGGGTCTTGAACATCTCCAGTGAAGGAGACTCCACAACCACCCTGAGCAACCTGTGCCAGTGTTCCATCACCCTCACTGTGAAGAAGTTCCTTCTCAGGTTGATGTAGAACCTTCTGTGTTCCAGCTTACAACCATTGCCCCTCGTGCTATCACTACATGACACTGAGAATAGCCCAGCTCCATCCTCCTGACATCCACCCTTCAAATATTTGTAGACATTAATGAGGTCGCCCCTCAGTCTCCTCCAAGCTAAACAGACCCAGCTCCCTCAGCCTCTCCTCGTAAGGGAGGTGCTCCACCTCCTTCATCATCTTCGTTGCCCTACACTAGACCCAATCCAGCAGCTGCACATCCCTCTTGAACTGAGGAGCCCAGAACTCAACACAATACTCCAGGTGTGGTCTCACCAGGGCAGAGTAGAGGGGGAGAAGAACCTCTCTTGATCTGCTAACCACCCCCCTTCTGATCCACCCCAGGATGCTGTTGGCCCTCTTGGCCACAGGAGCACATTGCTGGCTCATATTCATCCTGCTGTCCACCAGGACCCCCAAGTCCCTTTCCCCTACACTACTCTCCAACAGGTCAGTCCCCA
>VXBP01009708.1:646471-660687 GCA_013400115.1 Rhinopomastus cyanomelas
CTGTACCGCGCCGCACAGCGCAGCTCCGCCGGGAGACAATGCCGCAGCCCCGCACCGCCGCCCTGACAAGAGTCCCCGGCTCCATCTCTGCTCTGCGCTGGGTTTTGCTTTTGGTTTTACCAGTCCCTTTAAAAAGTGTAGCTGCTTTTTTAATTTTTAAATATGAATTTTAACAACTCGGTTGGTTCACTTTGTTACTCAAGTAGTAAACTGGGAGTTCCCCAGAAAAAAAAATACATACAAGGTCACCCTAGGAGAGAGATTTGGTGCTCTTACAGGTTGCAACATGCTTTTAGAGTATCAGCCTCGGTGGAAAAAAATTACATCAGTCAAGGATGCTTTGAAAAAGTTTAGAGTGAACTAAAGATGCTAATTTGGAGTCAAAACTTGTAACACAGTTCATTGATACAAATCTACCACTTACTTCAGCTAAAAACTTAAACAATTTTGCACAGAGCTTTTTGGTTACACAAAACTAATCCAACTTTAAAGACTTCATTTTAAAAATCATTACAGATTTTTTATTCAGATTAATTGGGCAATAAAACATTTTGATTGAATACAGATTCTTAATATGTAGAGCCATTTATGGTTAATGCTTTTAAAACAATAAATCTCTTCAAGCACTTTATTTTTCCCCATAATCGTAACTCCCAAGGACTTGTGCACAGCAGCCCTTATTTTTCCTAAGAAAAAGTGTCTTGGTTAAGACGACTCAGAGACAAGGATTTGAAGACTTTAGTAGCTTTATTCTTTATTTATTGGCTTTGCAGTTCAAAAAAACCTCCTTAGAATTTTCAGGTTTTAGATAAGACATGAAAATGGTTATGGGCAGCATGCTAAGTAGACCTTCTCAAAAAGTCAAACAGAATTTTTAAGGTCTAAAAGAAAGTACGTCAGCACTGTTTTCAATTAGACTGTGGTTATATCATTAAATAATCAACCAATTCGTATCATAATATGGGAAACAAAGGTTACACCTGATTCCAAACCTTTGACAAAGATTGACCTGCAGCTCTTGGTTACACATGTGCTCTCAGAGGAAAATGTAGGCGAACTTTCCCAAACATGAAGGTTGGAGCTTAGCAAAAAGGCCTGATCCTTTAGTCAAATCAGACCTACTGAACACAAGCATTGTGCTGCCTAGTCCAACAGCCAACAGATGAACTTCACTTTTCCATAAATACAGTATGTACTACAATAGCCAAAAATGTGAACATTAACTCCACATGTCAAAGAGCACGGTGTCTTAATTGCTCTTATAGCCTGCACTCCTGACACCAGCATTTCAGCATCAAAAAGGCCAAACTTCAAGGTCCCTGCCTTCAGCAAATTATTCAAGGGGCTAAACTCTGCCCTAGGTTAAAGCCTGCTCAGCACCACTGGCTTTAGAAAACATTGCTCAAGTAAAAACTTGCAGGGACACCACAAGCATTATTCTGATCTGATTCATGGGAAGGAGTTTTGCTTCACAGGTTACAAGGCAGAACATCTGACTGCTATGTTATTTTACAGAAGCCACAAGTAGCAAGTAGGAAGCAGGCACTACAAAGAAGGACTACGAGGAAGGAGAACCGCTGATTTTGAATAGCTTCCCTTAGCATAAGAAACACAGCAAAGCCTACATAAATTATCTGTGAATATACCGTAGTTTACACTTGCTTTCCCAGAAGGCTGTTTGAAAGCAGCATTGGCAATAACCTTGTAAACAAGGTCAGTCCGGAAAAAGGAAGAACTAATATCTGTACAGTGAAGCACCTCAAAGCATCTACATCTCTCCAAATCTACACAAGTTTAAGGATGTAAACCCTCTGCATTGCCACTGAGTGGACAAAACCAAACCTGAACACACTGTACCCTGTACAGAAGTAAATTTATGTACTTTTATATTTGCTGTATCTGTTCAGAAGCAAAAGAGGCTTAGGCAGAAATGGAGACTAAAAAATTCATGAGTTGGACAGAGGTCAGACTGAAGCATGAACTTCATATTATCTTCAATACGAAGAAGTTCATGTTATCTCCAATACAAAGTTAAACTGGAACATAGGAGGCTCCACAAAAATATGAGAAGGAACTTCTTCACGTTGAGGGTGACGGAGCACTGGAACAGGCTGCCCAGGGAGGTTGTGGAGTCTCCTTCACTGCAGACATTTAAGACCCACCTGGATGTGTTCCTTTGTGACTCGGTGTAGGTGTTCCTGCTGTTGCAGGGGGATTCGACCAGATGATCTTTCAAGGCCCTTTCCAATCCCTAATGATTCTATGATTCTGTAAGTCTGAATATAGTCTGCAGCTGCAGTGCTATCAGTTTTCTGGAATACTACAGAATCTTCCAGACCACATTTGTAAAGAAGTACTGCTTTTTGCTAAGGTATTCATGCTTTTTTAAGAGGATCACATAGTGTTTCTGAACAGAGTGTCATTGCCCCAGGAGGTTACCCCTCTTCTCACTGCCTTGCTGCATTAACACAAACAACACTTATACATCAAAATCTTCTACCCTGAGGTCACCTGCCCATAGTGCTACTCTCCAAAATATGTACAATGCACATACAGTTGCTGTCTTTCGTTAGCTTCCTCAATGACATTCATTTTCTCATTCATTTTCCTGCAGCAGCTTCAAAAGAAGTAAGGGGAAGCAAGCATGACAAGGCAAGACCAGTGTCAGAAAGGAATAGGAGAGATCTTTAGAAGACAGCTGTTGGCATAGTAATTCAAAAGTACAGATACCAGGAGCATCCTGTGCACCCATCACACAACATACTCCTCAACTATATTCTGACATCAACTGTCAAGCTGCGACCAAGCTATTTAACAACTACCACTCTTGTAGGTGCACAGAGATGTTTGGAGTGAGCAGATATGTAGCCCTAAAATGACAGGTTACGCAGAAGCTGAAACTAGGTTTAGATGTTTTAGATGTCAAGAGGGACAAGATAAGGTGGTAGAAAACACTCTTCCCATTCATCCTGTCTCCAGGTTTCTCTTCGATCAAGTCACTTTATTATTTTTTCAGCCCATTTTTCTAGATCTGCATCACAAGCATTCCAGCTCTCAAAAGAGTACCCTGGAAGATCAAGGAATACCCTGAAAGAAGATCAAGCAGCAGCAGATACATAAGGACATTTAAGGACTTGAGCTATTTGCCTTAAAGGAATGAATTCCAATCATCCCAAAATTCCTCAGTGAACAGTTGCTTTGTAACTTCAGCAACCTGCGCCCTCTCTAAGGTCCTTGCCATTTATTCCTTAGGAGCCTTGCTTCCTCAGAGTGCTTCAGCTGATGGTGCTTCTTTATCTCTCCATCTGTTAGTCAGCTCATCACCAGACTCACCATTTATACAACATACTACCTTATTAATTACTAATTTAGATAAGAATAAACAACTCTAAGCTTGAAAACACAGAAATAAACAGGTCTTCAAGCACAGGACTAAGCAACATGTCTCTTAAGAGGAAATGGGTTAGAATCTCGGTAGAAGGAGTTAACAAAGGTGAATCTTACACCAACACCAGCAGACAGGTTTCTATGTCTGGAGATCGTGTGAAGGCCAAGAGAGCTGTTGTGTAATGAATCCAAAGAACAGATTTTGGAGAACTTTGCTTCTCTGAAGATGTTGATCAGACATATGGAAGACAAGTAAACCCAGAGAAAATGTGATGACTGGACCTGCCTTTGAAATAGATGACTGAAAATCATTACTGAATAAGTCAAGAATAACTATTCATGCTCTAGGTCGTTTAAACAGAGACTCATGTTTTTCAGCTTACAGCACCTTAAAAAGGAAAAAAAGTGTCTGGAGATGGAACCTTACTATAGCATCTGGAGAAACAGCTTCAACAGCTAACAATGCCAATATTTACCAAAAAAATTTAAACTAAAAATGACAGCAGAAATTGAGAGAAGCTTCTAACATTCATCATTAATTTTGTTAGCACAGATGAATGGATAACAAGATCAGCTATGCAGGGATACAGAAATGCATAACAATCTGTTAATGAGTGCACGGATAAAAGGTTTAAAAAGATTAACCTTTGCAGTTAAGATTCACAATTCCAGCATGGAAAACTTTAATATACTATTGAACCCAGTTCATGCATTGAACTGTCCAGTCCAGTAACCAAACATTGTTTTTCAAATTGCTTTAAAATTGAACAACAAAAAAGTAAAATCATCTAGAGTAAGGCATTGGAAAAAAAACCCTCGTCAGCTCCCAAACTAATTGAATAATTATCTCAAAGGGAGAGTTGTGAAACAGCACTTGTGACTTACATACTTAGTCTTCAGACTAACAAATGCCAATTAGCAAGTTTAGACTCTAAATACCAATTAATAGTTAGGCCTGGACCAAATCTAAGAAGTCTTCTGCTCTTGAGCTTTTGTGTTGAGCCCTTGCTTTGTTAATCCAAAAGCACCTCTTGTCACAAACTCCTATGCTTTGAAGTCTATCCCCAGTTTTGGAAGGAAAGCTTACTTTTGTGGAAACAAATTTGCTTCTCCACCTTCAGCACTGACAATACCAGGCTGTCTGAAAGGACCAGCTCAGGCTTGTTTCCAAACCTGACTGGTCAGAATATAATTAGTGTATTAAGCACTCCCAAGGATTACATATCAAAGCTTTTGCATTACTCACAGCAATTAAAATGTACCAAGTTAGTTTAATAAGTTTTAGCTCCAAGTCTGTCATTAGTGATCTAAAAAACACACATTTAGATTGTGTTGACTTCCCACATGGCCAAATACATAACACACAACATTTTAGTCCAAACAACAGCTTTTTTGTAAGAAACAATCAGAACAACAAATCATGTCATGTTAACAAGATCACGGTTTCCCAGGAGAACACAGATACAGCAACTTCAGAGTCACTTTGACTGAAGCCCCATAACACTATGAAAAATGGGCAGTCTGCAGTATCCTAAATTATTCATAATACAGTTTATGTCTTTATTATAGCCCGATTACAGTGCCACAGGAGTTCAAAGAACCCTTACTAAAGCCAGCAGAATACCATGGTTGCACAAATCTCTGAAGTACCTACTTTGTAGCCAGAAGTAATTAAGTTAAATCTGCTAATCTCTTCTGGAGAAACTAACAGGCAGAGATCACATCTATCAGATAAGAGTTCCAAACAAGACACAGGGGCTGCTGCTTTTCTTGAAAGAAATATCAGCATTTTGTGCGTGTGATGGCGCCATGTACATGTATTACAGCGTTTGGAACAAAAAATGTCACTGTTGGGAATACACAGCAACGATCAGGAGTAACTACGTCTCGAAATCGCACCACAGCCATGAGGTTCTTGACTTTCACAAGCTCAGGAGTCTCAGGTTTTGGAATCCATTATTATGAGACTGGACACTCAGTCACCTCTGTGGATCTCGTTTTTACACCCCATACTCCTCTTAAAACAGGCAGGCAGATCCTAAATTTTGCCCTGAACTACTACTATAATTTTCACTTCAGAAATCCATGTGTGAAACACTGTTGAGCTAATTTAAATTAGCACAAAGTATTCCAGGTAGAAAGAAATAACCATGGGGCACAGAGTTAACCTTGGAAGCACGTGTATGGAGCTTATGTTTTGGAGTTTCACAGCAACAGGTACAAGTAAGCAAATACAACCTGCATCTTCATGTGAAACAAATGACTCTGAATAGTCCAAGCAAGAGTAAAAGGTCTTACGGGAAGGACTATTATCTACGGTCAAACCAGAGAAGTAAGGTACATCCAGGGGGAAAAAACGAAAAGGACAAAATGGTAACACAAACAGAACAGTGTTCCTTACTTTTATCTAATACCGTAAAAAATCTGAACTGCTTGTTGCAGCGTATCAAAAGGCTTTCATTCTATTCAGGTACTTGCTGCTTGGGAAATTTTAAATCTTCTGATCTCTATGGCTTATAATGGAACACAACCTTAAAACTGTGTTGCTGCCAGCAAACTCGGGATACCAAAACCTGAAATCATAAGTATGGAAAGTAATCCCGGAACATCAAGATGAGATAATTGGAAGAAATGTACTGCTCCCTTTTTAATTTCTCATTATGGTCATAATGAAAAATTGAATCTGGGGTTATTTGGCTTCTAACCCAAAAATCATTTGTGTGCATCAGACAGGTGAAAAGATTCCAGTCTCTCCCAGAAGCTTCTATTCACTAGTACACTCAATCTCAGCTAATTTAAACATCCAGTAGAAAAAAGCAATTTGGAGTACTAAGCTTTCTGAGAGCCCAGTGTAATGTAATCATTACACTGCATCATCAGAGTTAACTTATTCTGAGCTGAGCACTCCAGTGTTTTCTTGTCATCTTTTAACATGTAAAGCTGAAAGCTTCATCTTCCAAGCCACAACTGTGTAACAACACCAAAATCACACACCAGTAACCTTTGTGCATAGTGAAAAACAGCAAAGGCCTTTTTCGGTCAATATCCTTGCGGGACCATAAGACCAAAAAAAAAAAACCCCAAACCTGTCTTATGGTATTTTTTACCACGAAGGGAAACCGTATCTGTAGAACTGGAGTTTTACTTTTTTTCTCATATATTTCTAAAACAGTGTTTTAAGTTAACTTCACAGAATCACAGGTTCTGGTGGGGGTTAGAATGGACCTCTGGACATCATCTAGTCCAACCCCCCACTGACAAAGCAGGATCCTCTAGAGCAGATCCCACAGGAACAGATCAGGCAGGCTTTGAATGCCTCCAGAGCAGGAAACTCCACACCCATTGTGGGCAGCCTGTGCCAGGGCTCTGGTACCCTCACCATGAAAAAGACGTTCACTTATGTTCCAGTTTGTGCCCACTGTCCATGTCCTGTTGCTAAACAACACTAAAACGAGCCTGTTCTCTTTCTCCTGACACTCATCCTTCAGATATTTACAAGTATTGATCGGATTCCCTGTCTCCTCTCCAGGCCCAACAGCCTGGCTATCTCAGCCTGTCCTCATCTTATCTGTGTCTCCCTTTGCAACACATTAACATTCGGAGAAACAGTAGAGGAATTCTCAGAACACTGGGAACGAGGATCACTGGTGTACTTTGTAGCCAGATAGCCACAATTCCTGATTCCTGACACAAATTTTCTTCAAACACAGCCCCTAAACACTATAGAAAGTGTTCCTGGCCACATTTCCGTGGAGACCTCTGAGGGCTCGTCACAATCTGGGGCCTGCTCTGGAGCAGCCAGCCACAGGCACTGCTCTGTTACCTCAAAACCTGCAACAGAACTCTCCAGGAAGCACACAAACAGTCAAGAACCGAGAGAACAGCCCCTCTGGCAGCACCTCCAAGCGTTAACGCCCTGCTTCTCGGAGTTGTGAGGTTTATTCAAGCCCCTGCCTTATACCGGCGCCACTGGCCAAGCCCAGCCCGGAGCTCCGCACCCACCTGAGCCCGGCCCCCAGGAACCGACCCCAGGCCTCGCGGGCGCACACATAACTCGGAGCGGAGCCGAGGCACCAGTAGGGCCTGGCTCTGCCTTTAAGGGCGGGCGGAGCCGGCAACGCGGCCGCGGCTCTGCCCGGGCTCGGCCGCCCTCCTCTAGGCCCGCAGAAGCCGCCCCCAGCTCCAATAGCCGGTGGAGGGGGGGGGAGGGGGGTTAATTATATCCCGGCCGCTAATTGGGGAGCTGGATAACGCGCCCCCGCCACAGGACTCACCCCATCCCGCAGCGAGGCGCCGGCCCCTTTAAATTCGCGGAGACCCCTCCCGTCGCTATCGCCCCCACCAGCCAGTGAACGGTGGTGGCGCAACAGAGGATGCGGGTAACCAATCAGCGTGACTCTTAGTGAGCGCGGGGGCGGCGACGGTACAAGATGGCGGCGGCAGAGCCTGAGGAAGAGGTGTGGGTGCGGCCCGATATGGCGGCGGGTCCTGCTGCCGGCACAGCTGTGGTGTTGCCGGAACGGCTGCAGCGGCGGGAAGCGGAGCGGCAGCGGGGCGTGGAACGGCAGCGGCAGCAGAAGGAGGCGCAGGTGGTGAAGGAGGAACGGAGCGAGTTCCTGGTGGCCGCCTTGACCCGGGAGCGGGAAGCCGTGGAGGCGCTGCTGACCGCGGGGCAGCCGGAGGAAGCGGCTGCCCGCCTGCAAGGGCTGCAGAAGCTGCTGACCGAGAGCGTGCGGTTCCTGCCGTCCTACGAGGTGCGGCAGGGTCAGGAGGCTGTAGCCAGGCTTCAGACGGACCTGGCGGCCCGGCGCCAGCAGCTGCAGCCTAAGAAGAAATTCGCTTTCCGCTCCCTCAAGAAAGAAGGGGCTCCGGGCAGCGACTCCCGCTCCCGCCCCGCTGAGTACCCGCGGCCCGCAGCCGCGGAGCCCCTGCCAGGCCCCGGCGTCGCCGAAGGGGAACCGACCGGGCCGCCGCTGTGCGGGTTCAGTGGCTCCGAGGGCGAGGAACTGGAGCTGGGCCCCGCAGAGCTGCTGCAGCGCGACGTGGAGCTGTCGGAGCTGCGGGGCTGCCGGGTGCGGCTCCGCGGAAATGCTAACACGCTGCGGGTGCGGGATTGCCGCGGCTGCACCGTGCTGTGCGGGCCCGTATCCACCTCCGTGCTGGTGGATGGCTGCAGTGACTGTGTCCTGGTGCTGGCCTGCCAGCAGCTCCGCACCCATCGCACCCGCAGCAGCCGCTTCTACGTGCAGGTCACCAGCCGGGCTGTCATCGAGGGCTGCACGGAGGTCTCCTTCGCCCCCTACACCTGGAGCTACGCGGGCATCGACGGAGATTTCGAGTCTTCTGGACTGGACAGGAACAGAAACAACTGGAACCTGGTGGATGACTTTGACTGGCTGGCGACCGACAAGCCTTCGCCCAACTGGAGCCTGATTCCGGAGCAGGAAAGAATCACTTGCTGGGACTGACTGCTGAGCAAGGAATCCTGGAGTAAACACATGATAAACTGTGGGACTGCATCCCCGATATGCCATTAAATAAGTCTGTTCGATATTTAAATTGTTAATTGCAGTGTATGACTGGATTTTTTTTAACTTGACTAATATCAGTCCAATATAGTTTACTGTTCTTACACAAGTTGCTGCTATAATTGTGTACTAGTGGGGCCATACAGTATTGCAGAAGCAGGTAAAGTGCACTGCTGTGGTCTGAAACTGCAGGGGAGAGATGTGCAGGGATGTCCTGCTATTTGATTCAGGTGGTTCCAGACAACAGGCTTTGTGGTCCTGTGAACCTCATTTACGGCCCCTGCTACTGCACAAGTGCAGCACTGACAGAGGTAATAAGGTGAGGTTCTATATTCCACCTCCAAAACAGCATGTCATGGTGCGTAAAGTAACTTCAGTCTCATTTAATCACTCCTGGTAAATAAAATAATTGCAGCATTACTGCAGTGTTTTTACATGCCTTGTTAGTGGTGGAACAGTGACCCATGCCCCTCTGTAACATACCCACAATAGTTGTAGGTTTCTGAACCCACTCGTTAACTTGGGACACTTTGCAAGAAACGGGAATCGACCTAGGACTGTATTGCTGCAAGATATTTCTGTTGCCCTGCTGTCACATGTGCCTCTAACAGAAAAAGTATGCACCAAACAAGTGAGAAGTACTTGAAACTTCACTTGAGCGTTTGGTTTTGAGTGAAGAAGCTTTATAGACTTTGGTTGCAGCATGTTTGACTTTAAATGAGGTGAAAAAAGAAGAGAATTCCTATAGTTCTTCACAACTTTAATTTTTGTTCAATCCTACTTACGTACTTTTTTTTTATACTCTGTTGGATTTTCCATTTCAAATATAATTGTTTTGAATTGTTTCTGTTGTCACTTTGGTAATGATTCTTCTTACCACATCGTAAAGGGATTTAAAATAAAGTACCCTCAGTTTTGCTTTAGTGTATGTAAGTTTTACTACCCGCTGTTAAAGGGATGTGATAGGTGAGGATCTGTGGGATCTTAATGCATCCATCTTCATATAGAACTTGATTTTTGTGGTTCATCTCTTTCCCACATGTTCAGATAATGACAAATAGGTTCCTTCAGTGACCTCAGGCCCTGGGGTTAGATTGTTCAGAATACACAAAAACCTTTGCCAGCCAAAAGCTATAAACTCACTGTGCTGCTGGACACCGGCAAAGCTGTAAATTCGGAGACAGCCACTAGGCTGTAGCAGGTATCAGAGACGCACTTTGGTGTTGGGGTATTCCTATGTTAGCTCATGGCTCACAGCATCCAGTAAATAGGAGACAAAACAAGGACATTAGGCTTCAATTTCAGTGTGAAAACGCTTCTTCATGGGTCAGTCAGTGATATTCCAGTTCCTAATGTTTTTTGAGTACTTGTGTCAAACAAAGATTATTAGAAACGTTAATTCAGAGGAGGCTGCTAAAGATGTTCCAGACAGTTACGTTCCCTTAAAGATTGACCTTTGCAATACAGAACAGGTGATTGAGTCTGGGTCTCAAGCACCATGCAAAACAATGCAGGTTGAGAACAGAAGCTGAAAACATTTGGCCAGGCAAATACTCATGTAATTTCTACTTCTCTGGAGGTACCTTTACACACAGAGTTGTTCATGTTTCTAGGCACCTTTATTAAAGGTTGAATTTACTAATGTGGAATCATTCAAAATAGCTGTGGATTTCTCCTTGTAACAGAGGCATGTGATGCTAATAAAGTAGGTGAACACCAGTTACGCACTGGAAAAGGTTTACCAGTACATTCACAGACTCTCCTGGCATAGAAATTGCAACTTTTCTAGGTCTGGAAAGAAGATGAACACAACTCTGAGTTTTCCCATCTAATTAGTTATTTTAGCAATGCTATTTAGACTTTAATTAAAAATACACCTGAAAAAAAGAATCATAGAATCATAATGGATTGGAAGGGACCTCAAAAGATCATCTAATAAAATCCCCCTGACACACCAGGATCACCCAGACCAAGTCACACAGGAACACATCTTAGGCGGGTTTTGAACATCTCCAGTGAAGGAGACTTCACAACCACCCTGGGCAGCCTGTGCCAGTGCTCTGTCACCCTCACTGGGAAGAAGTTCCTTCTCAGGTTGATGTGGAACCTTCTGTGTTCCAGCTTACAACCATTGTCCCTTGTCCTATCACTACATGACACTGAGAACAGCCCAGCTCCATCCTTCTGACACCCACCCCTCAAATATTTGTAGACATTAATGAGGTCACCCCTCAGTCTTCTCCAAGCTAAAGAGACCCAACTCCCTCAACCTCTCCTCATAAGGGAGGTGCTCCACCTCCATAATCTTCGTTGCCCTTCGCTGGACCCTCTCCAGCAGCTCCACATCCCTGTTGAACTGAGGAGCCCAGAACTGGACACAATACTCCAGAAGTCATTACTAGGGCAAGATCTAGCTGGCATCACGCCCTAGTCCCGGAACACCAACACCACCAGCACAGACAGCTTGTATGTTACTCACGTGTAGAAAAAAATGTAGGAAAATAGTAGAATGTACAGAATTCTGTATGAGGAAAAATATTAGCTGATACCCTCAAAGTACTTCTACTCATTTTAGAATCCATTTTCAAGTGGAAAGCACTAGTTAAGATAAATTGAGAACCTTATACTCATTAAATTTGTATGTCACTATTGAAAAGCATGGCAGGAATAAGTATTTACATATATAAATGTTTCACAAGATGGGGAGATGTGTGTAAATCTGTATTCAAAATCTCTCAGCTATTTCTTAAACTAATTTCTTAGCACCTGTTGCCTTAAATAGAAAAAAAAAAGGGTTGTGTTGACACAAACTAATATTTTGGAACCAAGATGTTGGGGATGCTCAGGTAGGTCTAGACTACAGAGTTGTCTAGATGACTTCACTGGAACTACATACAGAGTAAATGCTGAACACAGAAAGACTGAAAGTCTAGTTCACAGCATTTGTAGCTTCATCGTATATCTTGGCCTCTTGCCTCAGCTGACGAGACTTCTGAAAAATTGTTTCCTGTCTACAGCTGAGCCTTAGGCTGTTTGTTCAAGAGGTCAGAAATATGAGTATGGAAGTGGTGAAGTGGTTTAACTGAGTGTCTGGTTTCAGCCAGTGAGAACCTTTGTGCTGTCCTGCCTCTAGATGACTTGATGGAGCATCTCATACCTCACACCAAAGCAAACCTCCTTCAGAAAGAGTCAGGAGTATGTCATGACCAGCCCCAAGCTGCTTGCAGCAAGCAGCCAGGCTCTTGAGTTCCATTTCTGAAACTCATAGCTAAGAAATACTCAGGAGGAAGGATGGGCAGGATTCATACAGGAGATAGTTTGAGATGTGCTGGGCTGTCTCCATTTTCCTGGGTCAAGGACACCTGCAATGCCGATGTGGCCAGAGCTGCTTTGACTGTCTGCTAATCGCAGCTTGGAGAAAGGAGGGCGGCACATGCTTGGTGTATTCCCGGGAAGCGATAAGCAATGCTGACACAAGGAAAACACCTGGCAGCCTCTGCTAAGCCAGGAGCCAGGGCTGCTTTGTGTATAACCTGCTGCAGAGAGCCTGCAAAAATCCCTTTCCCTGGGTACCCACTGGGAAATATGTCCTTGGTTCAGGAGGCTCCACACCCTGAACAGGTTTCATGACCCACAGTTGTGCTATAGTCAGAACTGCTGTAGAAACAAGATGGTTTCAAGCTGCCTTGCCTAGCATGAAAGTGAACTAAAACCATTATGTCAGGAAGAAAACAGTTTAAAGGAGCCTATTGAATGAGCATGTTCTGGGACAACAATTCCCCAACCAGTTAATAGCCCCACCAGCACCACTTCACCTCTGTCTGTGTGACTCATGTCATCAGTTCAGGTAACCTACACAACACCAGAAAGAAGCAAACCAAGTTCCTCAAGTACTCCAGCCCTAGTTTGCAGCTCGGTTATTGCCACCAGAATAACCAAGACACTTCTGCAAAAATCTCATACCCTAAATAAATTTCCTGTGTCAGGCATTACAGAATCACAGATCATTAGGGATTGGAAGGGACCTCGAAAGATCATTTAGTCCAATACCCCTGACACAGCAGGACCGCCTAGACCAAGTCGCACAGGAACATGTCCAGGTAGGTTTTAAACATCTCCAGAGAAGGAGACTCCACAACCCCTCCTTGGGCAGCCCATTTCGGTGCTCTGTCACCCTCACCGTGAAGAAGGTCCTTCTCACAGTGATGTGGAACCTCCTATGTTCCAGCTTACACCTGTTGCCCCTTGTCCTATCATCAAACGAGCCTGGCTTCATCCTTCTGACACCCACCCTTCACGTATTTATCAGCTTTAATGAGGTCACCCCTCAGTCTCTGTTTCTCCAAGCTAAAGAGGCCCAGCTCCCTCAGCCTTTTCTCATCAGGGAGGATTTTCCACTCCCTTCATCATCTTTGTGGCTCTGCACTGGACCTTCGCCAGCAGTTCCATGTCCTTCTTGAACTGAGGGGCCCAGAACTGGACACAATACTCCAGGTGTGGTCTCACCACGGCAGAATAGAGGCGGAGGAGAACCTCTCTCGATCTACCAACCACCTCCCTTCTGATCCACCCCAGGATGCTGTTGGCCCTCTTGGCCACAAGAGCACATTGCTGACTCATGGTCATCCTGCTGTCCACCAGGACCCCAAGGTCCCTTTCTCCTGCTCTCCAACAGGTCATTGACGGGACAAAAATGCCTGCCACAGCCATGATTGTGAAGAACATGACAAGGATAGAGACATCAGCACCATGAACTAGGTGCAAACTGGTGATAAATAGAGGGTAAACTGTCCCTTTTGTGAAGTCCATAAACACACTTCAGGGCACGTGGTTGTAGGTTGTATTCAAGTTACCAGGCATAGATTTTTTGAAAGTTATCACCACAGCATTTCTATACCATTCTATGGTATGGAAAACCATAGAAACTACTGCTTTTTAACAATATTTGGAATTTGAACCCATTCATGCTGAGTTCCAGCAGATGAATAATCATTTCAATATTTTATTCTATCAATTCTTTTTCTCCAAAATGGAATGGGAATTACACATCCAAGTTAATGCGCAGCCTCTGAGGAGACCCTCAGTCCAGACATTCCTGTTGCAATCAGCTTTTGTCTGCTTTGGATCAGATTCCATGTTTTCTATAAGAAGCAGAAACAGTAGTTTGCCCAATTAAAGGCAAATCCTGGGCAAGATAAAGATCTGTAAGAAAAGCAGATACCAGACAAAGCCAGTTTGTGTGATGTCCCTGCCCCAAAACACTTCTCTGTGATCTCCCATGACCTTCTTCCTTAGGTTACT
>VXBP01009708.1:661016-747899 GCA_013400115.1 Rhinopomastus cyanomelas
CAGGTAGGTTTTAAACATCTCCAGAGAAGGAGACTCCACAACCCCTCCTTGGGCAGCCCATTTCGGTGCTCTGTCACCCTCACCGTGAAGAAGGTCCTTCTCACAGTGATGTGGAACCTCCTATGTTCCAGCTTACACCTGTTGCCCCTTGTCCTATCATCAAACGAGCCTGGCTTCATCCTTCTGACACCCACCCTTCACGTATTTATCAGCTTTAATGAGGTCACCCCTCAGTCTCTGTTTCTCCAAGCTAAAGAGGCCCAGCTCCCTCAGCCTTTTCTCATCAGGGAGGATTTTCCACTCCCTTCATCATCTTTGTGGCTCTGCACTGGACCTTCGCCAGCAGTTCCATGTCCTTCTTGAACTGAGGGGCCCAGAACTGGACACAATACTCCAGGTGTGGTCTCACCACGGCAGAATAGAGGCGGAGGAGAACCTCTCTCGATCTACCAACCACCTCCCTTCTGATCCACCCCAGGATGCTGTTGGCCCTCTTGGCCACAAGAGCACATTGCTGACTCATGGTCATCCTGCTGTCCACCAGGACCCCAAGGTCCCTTTCTCCTGCTCTCCAACAGGTCATTGACGGGACAAAAATGCCTGCCACAGCCATGATTGTGAAGAACATGACAAGGATAGAGACATCAGCACCATGAACTAGGTGCAAACTGGTGATAAATAGAGGGTAAACTGTCCCTTTTGTGAAGTCCATAAACACACTTCAGGGCACGTGGTTGTAGGTTGTATTCAAGTTACCAGGCATAGATTTTTTGAAAGTTATCACCACAGCATTTCTATACCATTCTATGGTATGGAAAACCATAGAAACTACTGCTTTTTAACAATATTTGGAATTTGAACCCATTCATGCTGAGTTCCAGCAGATGAATAATCATTTCAATATTTTATTCTATCAATTCTTTTTCTCCAAAATGGAATGGGAATTACACATCCAAGTTAATGCGCAGCCTCTGAGGAGACCCTCAGTCCAGACATTCCTGTTGCAATCAGCTTTTGTCTGCTTTGGATCAGATTCCATGTTTTCTATAAGAAGCAGAAACAGTAGTTTGCCCAATTAAAGGCAAATCCTGGGCAAGATAAAGATCTGTAAGAAAAGCAGATACCAGACAAAGCCAGTTTGTGTGATGTCCCTGCCCCAAAACACTTCTCTGTGATCTCCCATGACCTTCTTCCTTAGGTTACTCTGCCTGAGAAGACCCTCAGCTGATCGGTTGGTGCTGGAGCTTGCATGAGGTTCACCAGCCCTGTGCCTCAACTCCCCACTTTTAAGCATTAACTTCATTATTTTTTAAGGAAGGCATAGAGCATTTGAAGGAAGCCTCAGAGTATAACTTGCTTTAACATCACCAGTCCCCTTTGAAGTTTCCAGGCATGGTGAGGTGACGTGATGGGTGGGTAGTTTCTGTACCTCTAAGACTCCAACTGGTCGAGAGGCAGTGAAACCATTCAAATACAGGAAATCTCCACATCCAGGATGTTTTGGCTGTGTTCATTGCTCTCTGATGATTTAAAGGTGTTACCTGAAGACTTGACAGTCTGTTAATACCCATAATGTCCCTTCCTGAGCATTGGGTGAGTCACTGATGATCTCCCAGAAAGCACTAAGTGTTAATGACAATAAATTAAAAATAAATTTAAATACAAATAAATACAATTAATTCAATTATATTCCAATTAAAGGCAAATTAGGTATTTCAGAGTGGCTTATTAGGACCTCTCCCATTACCTTCATTTAAAGATGAGTGGCTTAATGAACCCAAAGGCTACACAGCATGTTCTATTCCACTGCTTTTATTCCTGAGCTAACACACTCCAGTCTACACAGCTACATGGTTTTGCTGCATCAGATTTAATGCAGTCATCTGAATGCGAAAGTAGTGGGTATTCAGAACATTGTCTGTGCTCCTGAATATAAACTTCCCAGCATCTAGAGCAGCCACGCACAGGTTTCCAACTCCTCGTCCTATTAACTGCCTTGCAGAGTATATTTCCCTGGATATCATCATCCACATACCTAACTGAAAGCTGTTTTCCATTTTAAGCAGAGTTTCACCCTGTCACCACTGAGACAAGAGGAAACAGCTTCCGGTTCATTTATCTAGAATTAACTTCAGGCTGTCAGACAAAAGCATCCTCCAATCTATCTGGTATTTCCTAGCTGAGCTCTGGAGGAGCCACCAAAGTGAAGCAACATGCCCCAAGTTGTTATGGGGTAGTTTGCCAAGAAGCCAGGAGAACCATTCTTCCAGTGCACAGAAATGTTTAATCAGCTCTTCAGAGCATCAGCAATTTTCACCCCCTTCACAGCAAGCAAAGAATAATGTGGCCTCCACCACCTCTCTAGGCAGCCTGTTCCAGTGATCCGCCACCTCCAGATTAAAGAACTTTTTCCTGATGTTTAACCTAAATCCATCTTTTTGTCTGTTAAAATCATGATCCCTCATCTTATTGTTCCTCTTGTGAACAGTCTTCCCCAGCCTTCCGATAGGCCTCTTTCAGGGACTGGAAGGCCACTCTCTCCAGAGCCACCGTCTCTTCAGGCTGAGCAACCCCAGCTCTTTCAGCATGTCCTCCTAAGAGAGGTGCTCCAGCCCTCTGAGCAGTTTCATGGCCTCCTCTGGACATGTTACCAGCAGCTCTCCAGGTCACCATGACAGCACATATGGTGGGCCAGGAAAAGTCTATCTTCTACTAGCCCTCTACTAGCACATGAGAAAGTAGCAGCTTGATTCTCAATAAACTTTGTCCTTTCTAAAGGACCTCCAGGTTCTCATATGACAGCCAGGCAGCACCTACAGTATGACACCAGCAGCACACTGGCAAAATGCAGCATTTCAGAGCATTTTTGAAATTATGATTCATTTTGACACTTGCCTTCCTCCTGGGCAGGTCCCTTGGGGCTGGTGGGCCATGCTGCTATTAGCCACTAGAGGATGCATTCAGGAGCAGGCCAAGCTGACTTGGATCAAGCAAAGCCTGCAGCTACCTGTCCTGGGGCTGCTCCTTTTCTCACTGCCGTGTTCACACCACCATCCTCACACACCTGCACATTCCTTCAGCATTTCTTGGGGTCATCTGTTGCTTGTAGTGGGTGATGAGCTGGAGGAGAATTTCCCTAATGGCTCCCAAACTCTGTGGGCTGAGCTGGGAGCAGGGGGTGGTTTTTCCAAGTGACGAAAACTCCTAAAGTGCAGGAAGAAGCAAAACTCCAGAAAAACCAGCAAAGGAAGGGGCTGCCTCCCTCCTTTTATATCCATCACAGCATGAAAGCAGAGCCAGGCTGCAGGTCCCTCAATGAATCCCGAGGACCCTGGAGGTGCTACCCTTGCACTGGGCAGTGAAAACAGGGGTCCCTCCCCAACTGCTGGGTCAGATTCTTTCCTGGAGTGAGGTCCCAGGTCCCTGTGGGCAGCCCTGCTTCCCTCCTGTGGGCCAGTGATTGTCCAGTGAGCTGCTATTGCCAGCTTACTTTTATAAAAGCATCTCTGCAGTTCAGCCAAGGGTTTATTTATTGAGTTTATCTGAACTTTTCCTTTCTGCTCCCCTTCCATCGAGGCCTGGGGGATGGTACAAGCCCTGGGAGTAAAGAAAAAATGCCAAGCTTAGGATTTTTAGGTCACTGTAAACTACACACTTATCTGCTTTCAGAACACATAAGCCATGGGGTGTCGCCTCAGGTCAGCACAGAAGGATAAGGGCTAGAAAGGTGGTTTGGGCTGTGGATCTGAATAAACCAGGATCACACAGGGGAAGTTTATTTTGCCATTCAAGCAGCCTATTTTAACCTCTGAGACCTCTTCCCATTTCCCCAAGAGATACTCATTCTTCTGGCAACAAAGACCTTTTTCCACCTCTGGGTTTTCACATTGTGCCTAACAGCCTATTGGAACAATCTACTAAATAGTAAAATGAGGGATTATTTCCACTCATCTGTTGACAGACATTTCTCCAAATTGGATCAAATGATTAAAGGTATTAGAATGACGTCTTGCAGATCCAGATCAAACCATTTGGAACCTAGAGACCATTTCTCCTTTGATTGGAAGGAACCACCAGAAATAGTTGCAGGTGCTAATTGCCCATTATTTTTCACTAATGTGAAATTGCTAATTGGGATCTTTGAATCTTTTACTTGCTTGAATCCTGACAAGTGGGAACTTGGGATGGAAGGTGCGTGCAGCTGTTCTCTTCCTGCTGTGCCGTTTGGGGTCTCTTCCGATGCCTGAATGGTTCTTCCTCGAGTCGCTACTCCAAGAAGAGGAGCCTAGCCTGTGAAATCTTCCACCAGCTCACATTAGGAAGATGGCACTGCTGAAAGTGAAATTCAATCAGAAGAAACGGGTAAAACTAGCGCAGGGACTATGGCTCATGAACTGGTTTTCGGTGTTTGCTGGAATCCTTGTTTTCAGCATGGGATTGTTCCTCAAAATTGAGCTCCGGAAACGAAGCGAAGTGATGGACAATTCTGAAAGCCACTTTGTGCCCAATTCTTTGATACTGATGGGTATATTATCCTGCGCCTTCAACGGTTTTGCTGGCAAAATTTGTTACGATTCGCTGGATCCCGCTAAATTTGCCAAGTGGAAGCCTTTGCTGAAACCTTACCTGGCACTGTGTTTCGTCTTTAACATCCTCCTTTTCTTCGTGGCCCTGATTTGCTTTCTCATGCGGGGCTCTCTGGAGAGCACACTGTCCCAGGGACTGAAGAACGGCATGAAGTTCTACCGGGACACGGACACCCCTGGAAGGTGTTTCATGAAGAAGACCATCGACATGCTCCAGATCGAGTTCAAGTGCTGTGGGAACAGCGGCTACAAAGATTGGTTCGAAATCCAGTGGATCAGCAACAGATATCTGGACTTCAGCTCCAAGGAAGTGAAAGAGTAAGTGACACAGTGGGGTTTTTATCATGTAGCACTATTATTTGATCGGTATTACCCTACAGAAATGTATATCCTAGCAGACACCACCTGGAGGTGCAGGGTGGGTGGTGGTGTGTATAAAGTGGGGTTTCTTCTCTCCCTTAGTAAGAATCCCAGATGATCAGCTAGATTGCTTCTGCCCCGACAAGCTCTTCTAACCATATCCAGAACATAAAATATAAAGTACCAGAGTGCAATCCTCACTCTTAGTGCAATTAAACAGATGTAAACTATTTTCTACTGTCTTTTAACTCTTCGTAAATCCGTTTCATTGAACTACTCGTGCCCGCTCCCAAAATATCAGAACACACACCTAAAGCACATTTCAACGCAACTTACAAAGTTCCTAAAAAAAGACTCCCCTGTATAGATACTGTTGATACCTCCTTTAAAATTCCACTTTGGATACTGGCAATTAATCAATCTGGTGGATAAAAACAAATAGAAACAGTAACACTTCACCAACAGCTCACATGGTTTAAATCCTTAAGGTTTATTTTACATTTATTTTTTACATGAATATTTCTTTGTTTATACATGAGTAATGTGCTTTTATATTTATCTATTATCTATATATCTCAATTTTATTTTTATGTCCACTGATGGATCGCTTCAGCACTGTGACAGCACTGATGGTCATCACCTGCTGACATTTCTAGCTCTATACAGTGATCCTTGTAGACAAATGCATGCTAAGTTCACTCTTGTGTAAAAATGTGTGCAATATATGTACAATATATATCATAGATACATAATATCATCTACTATCTATCATCTATTATACAGCTAGATAGATCTCTCTCTATATATAAAAGATTATAGATACATAATATTATCTATTATCTATTGTCTATCATCTGTTACATAGATATGTCTATGTATAATAGATATCTATATATAATAGATATAACAGTTAATAGATTATAATAGATAATATATAAAAATATGTAAGATATATATGTAATGTATTGACTGTATGTATAATATGATATATAGAAACTCATGCCTATTTTTTTTCAATCTCACATAAGAACTCTCACATAGTTTCCTCTATACAGACCAGACCAGATTGTTGACCAGGAGCACCTTTCTGGCTCTGATGTCAGTGCCCAAAGAGGCAGTAATTTCAGAATCAGGTTAAGTGCAGTGAGCACAAGTGAAGAATAAACATGGGAACTAAAGATTATTGGAAATTAAAAAACAAGCATTGAGCATAAACCCCCAAAACCTTTTAAAAAATTAAGCACTGGGGGGGAAAGATCATTGTTCAGATCTCTTTGGGAACAGCAGTTGTTAATGTTCATGTCCACTGGTTGCCCAAAGGGTCTGTAACCTGGGAGCAATCTGCTGTTCAAATACTCTGCCCATATTAAAAATGTCTCAAGTCATTCTGAGGAAAAGCTTTGTCTGTCTCTTGGGATCTCTGGCTGACTCTGTAAATGAAGTTTCACTTGTAATGCCTCTCGGCACATTGATGTGACTTGTTGGGTGGTCTGGTTGTTTTTGCGGTTCTGTACTGGGGCTTCAGAGTGAAAACTGTTCCAGGCTTAACCTATTGCACTGTGGGGTTGTACCATATGCATCTGCTGTTTAATGAGGGGGGATTTGCGTAGCGAAAGAATGCCCAGGGGAATAAATAAAGGCTGGAAAACATACTAAGTTCACATTGCCAGCAATATATGGAGATCTGAGAGCTGTAACTTAATCCAGCAGCAGTGGAAGAGCAAAGTAAGGGAAAACAAGGTTATATTGTCCTGAATAAATGATGTCTTGTTTGGGACTGAGACTCAAGGCAATTTCTTTGTAGGACTGAGGCAGGAAATGGGACATTAAAAATCCACAAATGGATGTTAATGAGAGAATTAAAGGTTTGAACTATATGGTGGTGCAGACTCTGATAACATTCCTGGGTGGTATATTCTGACCCCTTTGAAGTCAACAGCAAAATTCTCCTTCATTGCAGGGAAGGGTGGGAATACCCCTCTACTATGTGATTTTCATATTTTTTGTAGAAATACAAATAATATTGAAACTGGTGGAATCAATGGGAATTAGATCCAACTCAGAGCAGATTTTACCTCTAGATGAAAGCCCCTCAATGCATTTGGCCTTGAGATATATTCACATCAGCACTGCACAGTGGAATTCAGCTTCACCAAGCTGTTGCAATCAGCTCTCTATGACACGACTTTGTCTGTGTAGAAAGCAACAAGTGACGCTCAGGTTAATTTTTGTCACCTTTCTGGATCACTGGGGCTCTCCATTCCAACATTTTCTAAGGAAAACTGCTTTTATTTGAGCTGCAGTCCTCTTCTTACAGCCTTTTTGCAGTGTCAACTGCAAAAACCTTTTGCCTTCTAAGTATTTCTTATCTCAACATCTTATAAAGCACCAGGCTAAAAGGCTGTTTGTGGAGAGCAACCACAGTCTCAAATGAATAGTATTCAGGGAGCTCCTGCAAGGACTTCAGAAATATTTCAGCATCCTATTGCTGAAGCACATGTCATGGTTTAAGTCTTGGCTACCTTCCCAAGCCAATAGACCTTTGCTGGAGCCTTTATCACTATTAGGTTTGCTGGATCAACGATCTAGCCGGATGTGGTGGATCCTAAGGCTATTGTGGGTCCTTTTCAAAGCTCAGGTTACCTCCAGCATCTCCTTTCACCCTCACTATTAGAAGTGACCCAAGAGGGGGCGATTCCATCATGGAATGTTAATTATAGACTCAGGGTAGCCTTGGCACAGGAAAGAGAGCAAAGCCACCCAGGACAAATGCCACAGGGGAGGCAGAGAACTGGCATGGGTCTAGTGAGTGACGTCCCTGCTTGTTGCAGCGGGGCTGGAGCAGATATGACCTTTGGAGGCCACTTCAGCTCTGTGATTCTATGATTCTATGGACAGGAGGCACAGAGCAAAAAACACTTGCTTTTCCTTTTTCCTGTACTTTTGCTCCAGTGTATCTTTACATGGGTGAGAGTGTGTTCATGTTTCCTTCTTCTCTTGCCTGTAGTCGGATCAAAAGCAACGTGGATGGGAGGTACCTGGTGGATGGTGTCCCGTTCAGCTGCTGCAACCCCAGCTCCCCAAGACCCTGCATCCAGTACCAGGTCACCAACAACTCAGCTCACTACAGCTATGACTACCAGACGGAGGAGCTCAACCTCTGGCGGCGTGGCTGCCGAGAAGCCCTTCTGCACTACTACAGCAGCATGATGAGCTCCATGGGCGCAGTTGTCCTCCTTGTTTGGCTTTTTGAGGTAACCCTGTCCCCTCAGTCCCAATTTGATGAAGCACCAGGTTTTCAAGGTGAACCTTGGAGTTAAAATAAGTCACCCACCATCATTTTTTGGCTGAGAAAAGACCTCATGGTGAACCTTTGGGTGGTCACCATTAGTGTGGAGTGACAAGCGCCCAAAGCAGGGCACCAGAAGGCAATGGCTTTTAAGAGCACTTTTATGTGCTGATGAGAATAAGACCTGAGGCCACACACAGTGTCCACCTTCAGGGCAGCATTTGGCTTGAGGTCCTTCATCAGCTCTTTTTTTGGCCACAAGAAGTGGTTTAGGTAAAGCAGATGAATTAACCTTATTTAAATTCTGCTTTCCAAAACCACCATCCATGTGCAAACAGGTGCCAACACTGCTCAGAGCAAATGTTTGTGGGCACTGTAACCTCTTTGCTGCTAAAATACAGTTTATTTCATGTGACAAAAACATGTCTTCCTGCCCTCAGGAGATGGCCAGTTGTCTATTGGGGCTGTTTAATCAGCTCTAATGCACAGGGAGTGTGTTCTGGCTGTGGCACAACGGCCAGCGCTGAGGAGCTGGGTGGGAAGAAACAGCGGGCCAAAACGGCAAGTATGGAGGGAGCAGCTCGCTGTGCGACAGCCCCTGTTCAACCCCTGAAATTCCTATTTCTACATGATTCATACAACAATTTTAATTATTTTAAAACATTTAGGTAAATGTAGATTGAAAAAGATGTGCTGTATTTCGATACAAGTGCTTGTATACAAATATAACTCATCACTCTTCCAGGAGTGAAGATGTTGTTTGGAAGATAAACACCTACTCCACATAATCCCTGAGCTGAATAACAAATGTTGTGATGTTACTTTGTGTTACGTTATTTCAAAAATAGCGGCTCTGCAGGGCTGAGACCTGTACTGCTAGTGCTCTTGCTGTGGTGACAGGGGAAAGAGAAGCTTGAGTCTCAGCCCAGATTCAAGTGACAAGCAAAGAAGGACATTCCAGTTGTACGTGAAAATCAAAACGCTGAAGCAAAAACGTACAGAAATACCAGTGCCAGCTGCAAAAGAAATCATGACTCGCACCAGAAAAAACAGTGACAGAAGTGACATAGAGGTGAAAAAAACTGAAACATGGAAAGTAAGTCAGCAATGGTAACGTAACCTCTGCTGACTTGTAGGGGATTCATGACAGCAGTGAGTTAATAGCAGCAACAAGAACGCCGTTTACTTTTAACCCATCAGAGTACCTCCAGGTGTTTCTTTTCAGCCTGTGGTGTCCTGACAAATACAGTCTCCTTTTTCGATCTGTCTCTTTCAAAACGTAAGGTGAGACTATGTTTTTCAGGCAAGCAGAGGACTCTGAGGACAAAGCTTTAAATTAATACCTCCATTCTGGGTTGTACTCATTTGCCCTCCTGAGTATTTATGACTTACTTGACATTCCACCACCTGGGGTCCAGGTTTGGGCCTCAAACTCTCTGTTTTGACAGCAAACTTGGAAGGGAGGAGGGAAAGCAGGAAGCAGAGATTAAGTTAAAACCTCCTGAAAGAGAACCACTTTCTTCACATTGCACCCGGGGTAGGAAACGATTTTCTACTGAGCCAAAGCCACAGCAGAGGTCTTGATTTTTGGCCAGCATCACTCTGAGTAGGGTCATGTGAGAAGTTAATGTGCTGGCTCTGTGCTTCTCATTTTCCCTCTGACCAGCTTGCAAAGCAGTTACAGAACAGTGAAAACCACAGGAGCATCCTGGTTTGCTACTCTGAAGCCAAATCTAAGGGTATGGCCACAACCCCACCCCAGCCAAGCCCTTCTGGGCCTGGTGGAGGCATCTTCCAGATGGTCTGGCGGAATTGAGGTGGCCAGGGCACAGAGAGAAACACTAATGGCAGCTATAATGCATACTCTAAGCTGTATGTACCAGATGGGTATTGGAGGGTCAGGGGAGATCATTTAGGTGTAACAATATCAGGTGCAAGGAAGAGTGAATCTCCTGTGAAGTATCACAACTTCTATTTGAAAAAAACCAAAACATGTGGGATTTTCCTGGAGACACTTTGTTCCTTGCCCACTGCTTTTACTAGCAAAACCTAGAGGATTCCCATGGGTGATAACCGGTCATGAGGGTGACAGAAAAAGCTCACACCCTGCTCTAGCTAAGCCGCCTCAGGCTAAACCCTGGCAAACAGATGGGCTTTGCCGCAGAAGGTCAAGCAGAGCACGGCTGGCTCCTGATAATCTTGAATACCAGCCCCAGGAAGCAGACACCCTCCAGAGGGACACAGTTTGCTGTGCTGGCACAGCCAGAGGGATTGAGCTATGGTGCTGGGGGACACCCCCACCCAGCCTGCCCATATGTAGCCCTGAAGAAACACTATGGCCTTGTTCTTCCTTTCACTCTAAAATGACAAGAGCTTTCATGGAGGAAACCTTAGAGACTAGGCTAGACGTGGGATCTGATTAAGCACAGGTCTTCAACTCAGAGTTACAGACTGGTTGAGTTTGGAAAGGACTTTGGAGGTCACCTTGCCCACAAGACTCTGCTCAAGCAGGGTCACCTGGAACTGGTTGCCCAGGACCATGTTCAGATAGCTTTTGAATATCTCCAAGGAGGAAACTAACACCTTTCTGGGCAACCAGTGCCAGTTGCTCAGTTTCCCTCATGGTGAAGAAGAGCTTCCTGATGTTCAAACACAATCTCCCATGTTTCAGTTTGTGCCCATGGCCTCTTCTGCCACTGAGCACCACTGAAGAGAGCCTGGCACCATCTTCTTTCCACCCTCGCTTCAGCTGTTTGTACGGTGATGAGGTGCCTTCTCCAGGCTGAATATTCCCAGCTCTCTCAGGATCTTCACACAGGATCGCTTCATTCTCCAGTCCATCACAGTGACTCCTTTCAGCATGCCCATCTGTCTCCTCTGCTGAGGAGCCCAGAACTGGACACAACACTTGAGCTCTGACTTCGTCAGTGCTGAGCAGAGGGGAAGGGTCACCTGCCTCATCCGGCTTGGCAACACTTTTTCTAATGCACTCCAAGACACCAGTTGCCTTCTTTGCCACAAGGGCACATTGCTGATTCTTGCTCAACTTGGTGTCTACCTGGACCCCAAGGCCCTTTACTGCCAAGCTGCTTTCAACCAGTCACCACCAACATGTACTGGTGCACGTGGTTATTCCTTACATGGTGCAGGACTTCAGCAAAACTCATGGTCCCAGGCTTTATGCAGGAGATAGGCTAATTTACTGGGTGGTTATCTCCAACTTCTTGGACTCTATTCTCATCCAGTTGAGGAGACAGTCTCAGATCAATGAAGTTGATGAAAGCCCCAACATCTTTCATGGCTTTTGAAGAATCACAATGCCAGAGACCTTCCTTTTTCAAAGCACAACCATTATTTAGTGGCTTAGAGCCATCTGGGAAGCCTCTCAGTTGAAACAACTTTGGTGTCAAATAGTGGAATGAAGTCAGTGACCCACTGCATGCAGTGAGGTAGCACAAGTAGAGAGCAACGTGGAGGCCATCTTCTGCACCTAATCCTATTAATCCTCACTGGCAACAGCCATTAATAGGAAAGAGACAGAGCAGCAAAACCAGGGCTGGAAAATGTCAAAGGTTTTGAATCCCAAGTCTAGTGGGATCTGTGACTTTTATAGAAGGATGCTTCTACTGCTTGAAGTCATCAAAGTATTGGGTAGACCCATGACAAAATGAGACTGCTTTCAGATTCAGGGCCAGTAGAAACTTCTTTGAAGACCAAGGTGTTGTGAGTCATGCATCCTTATCTCAAACAGGCTGAAAGTTACAGAAGTACTTGATGAAGCAACTTGTACTTGAAGTACCTGATGACCAATATTTTTCCATTTATGGTCTTGAGTGAAGGCAGAGAAACACGAACATCTGAAATTTTGAGAGCAACCAATGGTAACTTTATTCTTCAAGAGATTGGAGACACTGATCATACACAAGTAGAATGACCAGGGTTGATTGGCTAGTGAATGGTCCACAGAAGCACATATTCAAGCAGCCCCAAGAGTCCAAAAGCCAGATGTGATCTTTGCTCTTGGCCAAGCTGAATGTGGCTGAATCCCGACTGCAGATATTCCCATTGCTGTGTCCTGCATGATGCTTCACAAGCTTCCTCCATCTCTAGTTCAAAAACCTCAACAGAGAGCAGCAGCTTGTGGGTCCAGGGCAGATCTCCATGTGCCTCAGTTGTATCAGCACATAAGCAGCACACAGCGATGTCAACCTTAGGGTTTAGGAGGACCAAAAGTAATAATTTCCTTGGCAATTTGGATAGAATATCAGAGGCATTATAACTCGTCTACAGAACAAATGTTATGAGGACCTTAACAACAACCTAGCATAGAGAAGACTAAACAAATCTTACTGCTGCCCCATTCTGACCACCTGCTCTACCACCTCATCTTCTGGGCCCTGCCTTTGCCTTCTTTCTCCACTTTACATATCAATCACTTTTCATCCTGAGCACCATAGCAGTGGAACTCACATTGATCTGAGCTGTGTTAGAAGGCTTGGAGACTGGTTAAAAACTATGCAGACAGGTTTGGGGTGTTGCCAGTCTCAGGGGGGTCACACCAGCATAAAACAGTAGAAGAAGTCTCAGTCAGGGCTGCTGGGACTGGTAAACATTTCTCCTAAACAGAACTCTGGTTTACAAGGAACCAATGACAGATGTAGACCTGCTGCCTCAGCTTCCTCATTTGCACATATCCATGTGAAACCAAATGAGAAGCTGAAAGAGCCCAGCTGATGGCTCCAAGCCCTTGTTCTGTGCAGATGCTGATTCATGAGCAGGTTAATATCCCTGACATTTTAAGTCAACGTGAAGCAGAAACAGTTAGAGCTCAATTTAAGTGACTGGTGGCAGAGGATGTCCCAGTATAAACAGCTTTGTAGACACATAGTGTACAAGAGTAGAGGTCTCATTGAAATGTCCTAGGAGGCACCAACCCTTTGTCAGGACACTTGGAAAGGCCACACAAGGCTGCTATTGTGCAGCAGCTAGCAAGTACTTCCATCATAAGGATGACATGGTGCTTAGCAATAGAGTTTAGTGCTGAACTTGGGATGATTGCATTAATGTTTGGACTTTATGATCTCAAGGGTCTTTTCCAACCTGAATGATCCTATGATTCTACGATGGTCATAAGATGATGCACCTACTCACTGCTTATCAACTGTCACCCTTCCCTTGGTGCTCAGACCTCCACCCTCTCCTTTCCTACCTGTGAAGTGACATTTTCAACCTGCCAGCAGGAGGAAAGGCAAGGTCCTCAGGCTCTCCTCTCCTGTCTTTTCCATTGCATGGCACAGATGTCCGTGATGGTTGGCTTGCGCCTCCTGCACACCTCTCTGGAAAGCATCGCAAATCCCGAAGACCCTGAGTGTGAAAGCGAAGGGTGGGTCCTGGAGAACAGCCTGAAGGACACTTTCAAGTCCGCGCTGGAGAGTTTAAAAAAGATGGGTAAGTTCAATCAGGTGGAAGCAGGAGCTGAAGGAGCTGGAGGAGAAGAAGGTGGGAAGACACCAGCCATCACAACGGTCAGTTGAGCTTCTAATTGATGGGGACTTGTTATCAGAGAGGAATAAAAAACACTGGGAATTGTGAATACCTGCTTTTTAACAGCTATGTATCCGCCATCCGAACACACGTTTCTAAGCACGGTTTTTATTTTTACATGGGAGAATAAAACCCAGAGCACCTTGGGGTACCACACTTATCCACAACACGAGTACAAACCCATCCAGATCTTCTGGAAATGAACTCACTAGGACTTGCAACATTCATGCTCTCCCTTGCCAGGGCCAGTTTGGGGTTGGTTTTTTAAAAAATATAATAAATTGCCAGCATCACACAGAGATCTAGCCCATCTCATTTTGAAATTAAAATTGGAATTTGGAAAGTCCATATTTTTTCTCACGTTGTTGAACCAACTTACTCCACATACTCCAACTTTTGTAGATGAACAGGTTGGTTTTCTGGGGAGTAACATGTTAAGAGTCAAAGGAAGTGTAAATAACTTAGTAAAGAGGTACTTGGACAAACCTCTCGTATAGTGTGATTTTTGTTAATGTGCTAAGCAACGGTGTTTTCTGCTGTATCCTTCTTAAGACGTGCGTAGAACAAAACGCAAAGTTATGCTGAGAATGTAACTCCTGAGCAAAAACTCATTCCTGAAACAGCACGAGTCATGAAAACAATGAGGTAAGACTTACGGGCTCTGTCTCTCACGGTTGGTTGGGTTTTTTTCAGCTTGCTTAGCTCAGATGAGCGTGTTGTAGACTAAAATTTAACATTGTACTTAAGCAAGCAGAAGTTTAGAAGGTTCCTCTTGTAGTGGGTGGAATCGATGCTCTGAGCATGTACCGGTTACAGCGATTTCTGTTTTAAAACAGAGGTGACCTCATAGCTTGCTCCAAAATGTTCAAACCCAACTATTTTTAAAACAACAACAGAAAAATCCCAACAAGTCAAAATGGCTACTTACAACTAACACTTCAGTCCTCCTCCCTGGAAACACTCCAAACCCACATGGACTGTTCCTGCAAGGTCTTCTATAGGGGATCCTGCTCTGGCTGAGGGGTTGGACTAGATGATCTTCAGAGGTCCCTTCCAATCCTCCACCATTCTATGATTTTATGACTATAAATGCTCTTTAGGGTCCTAGCAAAAAGGCACCACTCATCCACAAGTACCTCAAGCTTTGAGGCCAGAGAAAAATTAAGTTTAAATCAGGCCCCATGTGCAAATTTCACGCAAGTTTCATTTTTATCAGTGCTAAGGGTTCCCCTTCATTATATGTTTTAGTCAAAGGGAGAGCCCATTTTGCACGTGCTGCATCTCTCCAACCACACACTTTCAGCTGGAGAACCTTGTTCTCATACATGAAGTTGGAAAAAGTCACAGAAAGGTTTTGCTGTGGTGAATTGCCTCCAGCAAAGGAAAAGCATTATCTTGAACTTACCTGCAACTGTCAGATAATTTCAGCTAGAGGCCAAGAAACCCAAGAGAACAAGCCCCAGTCTCCTGCCCAGTCCCTCAGCCACTAGCCAGGCACACACTTGTTTTCACCCTGGCTGTGGAAAACTTAGACTTCTCTGCAGTCTACAGGGACAGCCTACAGGCCCCTCCCGCCTGGCTGATGGTCTTCAAATGAAGCCACATTTGCAGCTGCCTGATCATTGTCCAGCACACTGGTTTTACTCTTCACCGCTTGCGCACCTGCCCCAGCAGCACTCATCTACTCTGGCTTTTGTTCAAACTCCTTCCATGATGGACAGACCAGATCACAGCAGGACAGGCAAGGACATGTCCACATGTCAAGCCATGGTTCCTATCTCCATGGCCAGACTGTTGCAGGCCATCTGCATGCAAGGTTTCATTTTGACAGGTGTTTGTTGCACCCTTTCATGTTCTCAAAGCTTTTAACGTGAGCAACAATGGTGAATTTAAAAGCCAACTCTGCTTGTGCGTAAGACAGTCAAGAAGAAGGGCGCTACCATAAAAGCCAACTTGCTACTCACCACAGCCTATCGTCTACTGCCTTGCTGAGGGTCACTCTGCTCGGCGCAACTGCGCAAACCAGACCAACTCCTTCCTTCTCATCGCTATGACTGGCTGCTCCTCTCAGCTGGTCCCTTAGAGAAGCACAGGATTGTGGGTGACGCATAATGTGGCCACATAAATCAGAGAAGAGCTTTTCGGAGGAGTCACGAACGGATAGGAGCTGGATTACAAGGATTAATTACAGTTTTTCCTCATGAAGCTTTGGTGTGCTGTGATCTGTACTGGTTACTTGACACTTGGTTTTTCAAAGAGTTCTAGAGTTACTGCTGTTCTAGAAACCTGGTTTAGACCATTGACTTAGCCAGGACTCTCCGATTATTTGTGGTCCCTGTATCTCTTTTTTTTTTTTTCAGTCTATTGCTAGAATGAACTAAACTATCAAATTATTCTTTCCACATCACATTGGAGAAGCCACTTCCCAGATCAAGGGTCTTATGGCGTTAAGCAGGCAGAGAGACTAGAGAGACCTTCTGACACAGGTTTATGAAGGATAGGACTGCAATTGGGGTTTCCTACAAACAATAACAAATAGTGTCGATGCTAACGCTGTCTCAAACAAACCCTCGTGGTTGATGAAGATCTTTGTAAACCCTTCTGACTGAGATTGTACCATGAACTGCTCTGTAAAATACTGCCTGTAATATATTGTTCATCCAGTCTTACATTTATTTTTCTTGTGACATGGCAAATGCTGTCCTAGATGAAGGTATCTCTGCTGCCTGCAAATGTAAATGTAGGTATCAAACATTATACTACGAGTAAAGATTTCTTTAAAGAAAATGTTCAAATATGTACAATTTAATACAGATTTATTTAATTTGCATTACTGCTGGCTTTTTGCTTCTCCGTTCATTTTTTGGACCCACTTTGCTGTTTCAATAGGTGGGAAACTTCCTCTCTACATAAGCTCTGGAAGAAAGCACATCTTCACGGAGCTTCTGGAGGGTGTCCAGCGTAGTGCAACGAGGATGATGAAGAAATGGAACACCTCCCTGATGAGGAGAAGCTGAGGGAGCTGGGTCTCTTTAGCTTGGTGGAGACTGAGGGGTGACCTCATTAATTTCTATAAATACATGAAGGGTGGATGTCAGGAGGATGGAGCCAGGATTTTCCAATGTCATCTAGTGATAGGATGAGGGGCAATGGGTGTGAGCTGGAACAGAGGAGGTTCCATATAAATATGAGAAGGAACTTCTTCACTGTGAGGGTGACAGAGCACTGGAACAGGCTGCCCAGGGAGGTTGTGGAGTCTCCTTTTCTGGAGAAGTTTGAGACCCACCTGGATGTGTTCCTGTGCGACTTGGTCTAGGTGATCCTGGTGTGTCAGGGGGATTGGATTAGATGATCTTTCAAGGTTCCTTCTGATCCCTAATGATTCTATGATTCCTCTTCTCTCATAGACCCAGCTTAGCTCAGGATGTGCAAACAGACCCCTAAATCGCTTCCCTCCTACCAGAAACAGAATTGCCAGACCATTTCAGTGTCATCCTTTTGCAGCACCTGGGTGTTAAAACATATCCACAGGCCATAACTTCTAGACATGCTCAACAAGTGGAACCACCAGCACCCACAGGATCTTTGACCATCAGCTAAACTAACCCTAACCCTTTCTTCCCCCCTTATTGAAACCAATTTGCAACAGACATTGAAAAGAAAAGCACTGCTCCTGTTTTAAAAAGTTAAGCCCAAAGCTCACACAGTCAGATCTGCCTGCCGCAACTCAACAACTCCCAGAGCTGTGCCCGGATTTTCAAACTAATAAACTTCAGAAGGATGTGAGCCTAATTCACACAAACCAGGGCACTTCTTTTTAGGTACCTCCACGTGGATTACCGGCTTAAATCCAAGTAGCCCAACCCGAGAGCCAACTCAAAGCCTGGAATTACCAACTTTTAAGAAATACCGTGGGTTTTTTAGCCAGAAGTTACAAAAAGCTCACTTGTTTTCCTGGCAACATTTATTTGAAGGGACACAGAACGCTCACTAAAGTGCTTTAAAGGAGGAAATATAAACAGCTCCCTTAAACCTATTAATTCCTGAGTAGCCTTAATACAATTGATAAGATTAGCCCCTGTGCATTACATGAGCTTGTTCATTTTATAATACCAGGCAAATGCATGTGTGCAGCTTAGCTGGGAGCAAGGCAACACTATATCGGGCTTGTAGCCTCCACGCACCTCCCAGCTAACGGCTGGGGAAGATGTTCAATCCTGATGTAAAGAAAAGTAACTGTTTTGCTGGAATCCCTTCATTTCCACCTGACCTTTGTAAAATAAAGAAACCCCAATCCTGCTCCTACCATAATTGATGTGAAATGGGGACGGATCACAAAGAGAGAAAAAATAAAGAGCATTATTAGAGATTAGTTAATTAAGAGATAAGGCCAGGAAAATAGAATGGGGCCATGTGATAACGGCCCCTGGGGGGAGATGGAGGCTTAGGCAAATGTATTTCTGGTAACAGCAACTGGCTCTCTCAGACCTCGAGTGGTGCCTACGTGAAACTGCTTTTCATTTCTGAAATTGCATCAGAGCTGTAAGTGCGCAGCAACTGACTGAAACCCTGAGGCAGTGAAACACCTCCTGGAGCAACAGCATCACCTGGTGCTGTGTAATACCATGGGTATTCCTGCATTTTGATCCAACACACATCTGTGAGGTGGAAAGTCTCCACTTTGCAGGGTCCCTCTCACATGTGGTGCCAGAGAAGGGGCTGAGCAGGCTCCCACCTACCATCCATCCAGCCCTTCCAAAGCACCACACGGAGAACAAGTCTTGCCTGATCAACCTGTTCCTGCAACATAAACACGAGTCAGCTCGTAAGTTCATTATGAGGTGCATTTCCACAGTTCGTTCTCAAAGCCAGTTCTTCCAGAGGGTGACACAGGAATCAGAGGTTCTGGGCAAACTCAACCCAGACCAAAGGGCAGATCTGCAGCCTGTCACCTGCTTGAAAGCACAGGAGAAGCCTCCACGCATTTACACCTGTGTAACTTCTATTCCACATCTGCCCAACCATTAGACACACTGCCCACACTGTATCTCATACAGGTAAGAGTAGACCTCCTTGGCCTCCCAGCTGAGCTCTGGGTACTTCCGTTTGCTTCAAGCACCACACACGTTGCTGTCTCATAGAATTTATTTCTCCTTTAGAAAAGAATCCTCCAAAATTTCTGATTTTCAGCCCCATCCTGCTCAAGCCCCTGGTTTAAAGCCCACACAGGGAAGCACTTCAAAGAAAAAGAAAATAGACTCCCTAGTCCTTTGTTTCAGAGCTCGTGCTGTGCTCTGAACCTTCAGCTACTGGAGCCCTTTATCAATCAGCAAAGCTTGGTGTGGAACGACTTACAACAGACAGACTGGCACCTTCCTTCCAATCATTGCATGAAACCACAGGCTCCTCGGAGCTGTCCATATGGGGAACAAACATTGTGTCTCTGGTTAGAGGGTGCCAGTGAATTACATCAGTGAGCTTATTGCTGATTGCTTTGCTTTCGTTAGTTTTGTATCACCTCTTCTTCATTTACTAACACGCCTTACCACTCTCTGCACTGCACAGAGAGAAATACCTTCCAGATCTTGTTCCACACCTCATTCCTCAAACGCTAGTTGATTTCAAATCCACACCTTGGTTACCTAAGTCACTAAACCATCCCACAGGGGTCTACACAGATGCCATAACTAACCTGAGCTCAGCTGCCCACCCTGCCCAGGGCTGACCAGCCTCTCCTTCCAGCACCCCATGCACAGGACAACCTGGAAAACCCACCTCCAAGCTCATGCTGTTGGAAAGAGGCTTTAAAAATAAATCACAGAATGGTAGGGACTGGAAGGGGCCTTGAAAGATCATCTAGTTCAATCCCTCTGCCAAGCAGGATCACCTAGATCAAGTCGCACAGGAACATATCCAGGCCGGTTTTAAACGTCTCCAGAAGAGGAGACTCCACAACCCTCCCTGGGCAGCCTGCTCCAGAAACTGATGAAAAAATAACCTTTGATCGTTGCTGTCATGGAGACGATTATCAGTACTTGTCGTTTCTTAGCTCCTACACCTGCCACGCTGTGAAACTCCTCTTGCTCTCCCTTCTTTTTCCTCCAGGACTCTGTCACGACATGCGGATGTAAGATTCGTGCAGCCGACATTTGCCTGCCAGGAGAAAGGGGAAAGGAGGCAAAGGAGCGGGGAAAATTTTGAGAGTATGAACCAGTCTCAACACAATAAAATACTGATGTATTTCCTTGGCACAAAGAGTTGTAGAAGCGTTTCAATGAGCGTGACGGGTTGCAAGCACGGGTTTCTAGTATTGCACTTTTCTGCATGGAAACACCTCTCTTGGAGCCCCTGCTTGAGGCACTGCAGTTCCAGCCTCCAGTTGCGACAGGGAGCTGCAGCCATGGCTGGGGGGAGTCGCGTGACCAGTCGTGTGACCCGGGCCTCCCCTTTTTAGCTGAGGAGAAAATTCCAGGAGGTTTTTCTGACCCAGCCGCGTTGGTGGTGGGGGCTGCCACATGGTGTCCACAAGGATGTCTGACCTCACCAAAAAGCAGAACAAGGGGGAGTATGGATAGTTCGGAGCCACCGAGCCCGACACAGCCTGTGAGGGAGCCTCTGTTCCAGGGACAGCTTCAGTCATCTGTTTGCCCGCAGTGTATGCCCCCTTGCCAGGGGCTCCCCAAGATGATGCCAAAGACCACCACATAGCTCTCTCCCTTCTTGTCAGAATGGGTGTAATGGTGCTGACACAGTTTCTGTCTGCCTGTGCACTTGCTGGGTTGTTTTTTCCTTTCTTCCTGTTGGGTGTGGGTCCAATTAAATCTTTCCTTTTCCCCAAAGTTGCTTCATCACCTGATAAATTCTACCTGAGAGCTGGCTGGAGTGGTGAAGAATGCAAGCACCAACTGAAAGGACCAACTGAGGCCTTTCAACCCACGACAACGAGTGAAACAGGAGCAGAAATGTGCATGCATGAAACAGCAAAAGAGACAACAGGACAAGTCTTTGAAGAGCAGCAGGTGTAGAAAACGGGGCAAGGTGGCTGTATACTGAGAAATGTGCTGGTTGCACCCAGCCCAGGAAGCCCAGGCTCCAAGTGGCCACAGTGCTGTTGACTTCTTGGAAGCAGGTCTGTGCCTTGGTATTAAGAGGCAGATTAGGTTATAGTGTGTTGTGGAGGCTGGTCCTCCTCAAACCTTATAGTCTGGCCAAGCCACCCCAAACCAAGAAAGGCAACAGGGAGCCTTACTTGAGATTTATGAAGGGTGAAGCAGGATGGTGATTCAAAATGTTGGCACCACAGTGACTGCTGAATCCCAAAGGGTATAAAAGATCTTTCCAAAGCCACTTTGTTATCACCAGCCGAGGGATCCAGCCAAGCAGGATTCTAGGACACTCACCATGAGGAGCTGAGGAACTGAACATCTAATGGTGGAGAAGCAGATGCCTCCCTGAGAAAGTTTGCCTTTAATGCCAATTAAGAGATTAAGAACACCACACCCTTCCCACTGTGATGCAGGACTGGCCAGGCAGTGGTTCTCGCTCACCAGAGCAGAGCAGGTTGGAGGTGAAAAAAATATTAATAGTGGAAGACCCACAGAAGCCCCACAAAGGCCAACTGAGCCCTCTCACTATCACCAGAGACAGCGTCCCGATCCTGGTCACACAAAACCAATCACTCAACTGCTAGGACAATTTAAAGGCCTGTTCTGCTGTGATGTCACTTTCTCCATCCAGTAGATCACCCTACTTTAGAAAAATCTTTCAGTATGATTTCAGACACCATCCTCAGAACCAGTTCATGGAAATGCAGACTTGGCAGACCACAAGCTGGACAGAAACCTGGCTGGATCTGCAGGCTCACAGGGCAGCAATGAACAGCTGGAAACCAACCAGCTACAAGGGGCATTGCCCCATCCTCAAGCCAAAACCATTTAATACCGCCACATTTGACTTCCATAATCAACCGTCTCAGCAGCGGAGTGCAAATAAGGAGCCACCACTTCTTGCCAAAGGCAATTCCTAGAAAGGAACGGAGAAGTAGAAGCCAGGGCATAATGAGGCAGATCACAACAGGCCTCTGCTGTTAAGAGATTTGATGCACAAGCCCCCTTGTGCCGTTTCATCTTCTAGAAAGGATCAAAACTGGGATGTTGTGCTGAAGACACTTGCACAGTAGGCTGAGCATCCAGCTTCTTGTCTACACATTAAAGTAATACAGAAAATTATCACAGTGGACTTGGGTAGTTAGGTAAGTGGTTGGACTCCGCAAAATCGACAGTCTTCTCCAAGGTAAACAATTCAACTTCTAAACAAGCCACAGCATAAAATAAAATGCACTTAAAAATGAGTCACCAGGGCTGGAGCACATGAGCTGGTAGGGCTTCACATCAAAAGGACAGAAAAGGGGGTCAAGTGCAGTTCCACACACGTTTGCTGCCCCAGTCCAATAATTTCACCCTACAGTGCAGTGACATGTTGAAGCCTTCAGCTGAAGGTACTGCTCAGTGCCAGAGGCCTGAATTTACTTTCTTAGTCATCAGCATTATGATTAGTTTCAGGGACATGGAAAAGGAAGCTGTAGGGAATTGGATGAAGCGCTGAAGATGTAAGAAGGCTGAGAACCCATGAGCATTTCATCTCAGCCAGAAGATTTCCAATAACATTACAGATAGAGCTGGAGAGCTGTGGGGAACACTGGCTCCTGGCACAGGTCAGAAGACATTGGGTGTTACCTTAGTTATCTACCCCCTCCAGAATAAGAAAGAGCCCTCTATAGCAGACTGGAAGAGCACAAAATGTTATTGTGGAGTATGAACAGAGCACAAACCATCACTGATGGGAACCCCAACCTTCACCCTTCTACAAAATGCCATCCACAGTCCCTTTAAACAGATGATTAGACGTTTTGGTAGAGGTCAAGAAAGGTTTAGCAGAACGAAGCGACACTAATAATATAATCACCTTACATTTCTAGCTGGGGAACTGCAGATACTGCACATCCAGGTATTGCCATTAGCTTGGGATTAACAAGGTGACACGCTCCAAGGAACAAGCTCAGCAAAATTCTACAAACAACATTTTAAAAGAACTGAGTGCACGTCGAGCATTTACTTGATGCTTTTGGCTTCGTTTTGTATCCTGTAACAATGGTTTCAGGTTTGCGGATTTTCTGTGGGTGGGTTGTTGGGTCTTCTTCTCCCCCCCAACCATGGAATACATTCCAGATTGTACACATAACCCATAAATAATAAAGTTATAGACAATTTATTAAAGATATTATTTCCCTGATACTGAAACGACGTTATATATGTTTCTACATGAATATAAATACATGCAAAACAAATCAGAAAACAAAAGTCTCCAGTAAAGAATGACTAAATTGAAAAAAAAAGACTGTGTACTTGGCAATTACTTGTGGTAATAGCTTTACCAACCTATTCAAATCTCAGTCTCCAATTCTGATCCCAGAGGAAAAAAAAAAAAGTCCTTCTTGCTGTCAGCACTTTCCTTTGCACCGAGCCATGTCAGTATCTGCAATTAACATCTTAACACTACAACAGGAAAAGAGGTTTTTGATGCTTTTGATGCAGTCGCACGGTACTTGGCACAGAGCTTGAGCAGTGAGACTCTCTGCAAAGGAACAGGAACGTCACCAAAGGTTGTTTCTTAGTACTACGCACAGAAAACTGTTGATCTGCCATCAACCAGTTTAAGCAGGGGAAGGTAAAGATGAAGCACTTGTGTCATTTTTTTCCTGCAGCTTCTGCATACCTCTTTGAAAAAAGCGACAGCAATATTATCAATCAGTCCATCTACAACACGTAGCAGACACTAGAGTAGCCTGCATGGGTTTCAAGAAAAGGAAATCAATGTTGGCCAAGTTTCTTTATTTCACATCTTCACTCAATACTGTTGCTGAATGTTTGAAAAATTGTCCTGTACAACGTGAATATACAAAATTCATCTGAAGTGTTAAATCTGTAAAAATAGAAACGATTCAGTCGGACCCAGAGTAACTGAAGACACGGCAGATGGTAAAGGGGTGGCTTATCTGGGCTGAAGGTGTAGTCAGGAAGTAAAACTTAACTAAAAGAACCACAGACTAATTAAGGGAATGGAACTATGTAAAATAAGAGTTTACTAACGTGTCAGAAGATAGGAGCGAGAAAGGTAATGGATTTTATTTTCAATCAGTAAGCATCAATGTCACTTTTTAGAGACACCTTGGCGGTCTAATTACATACAACTAGAAAACTCACTGCCTTCAGGCACCCTCATATCAAGTGCAAATCTGCGCAGTTATAGAATATATTTATAAAATATACTATATGCAAACATCTTTACAGAGCTTTAAATCAAGCCAGAAAGTAAATACACTTGATGGAACAACAGGAAAAAAAAAGAATCTATGCAGAAATGTGGGCAATGTGATTTGTGACCCCTTCAAAGCCAGAGGAAGCCATTTGTTTGTCTGCAACAAAAAGGAGATTGGATTTGCACCTTAAAAGTTGACCGTTACCAAAAATGAAGACGATACCCTCTGTGTTTCTGCAAATTACCATAAAATTGGCTTTCGTTACACTTTGTGAATTATCATTATCTTCAAAGTTCTCCTACAGCACAATGTCAACCCTTGGATACCAACAACCAATCCCACATTTGGAAGTAAAAGGGTTTCCCCAGCTAAATTCAGCTTACAAACTACGTAATTCTAAGAAGTGCAATGCTCTGGAAAAAAGCTTTAAGTTATTTTAGTTGTAAAGCTAGTGTTAGGGGGGTTTTTTAGTTAGAAAACAACTAGGAAGCAAGAAAACTGCAAGAGTACAAATGATGCAATCAGTTTACGTACACCAAGTGAAAGACTGAATTATTCACTGATGTAGAACAGGAACATCCACTTGCTACATTACTTGCTTCCTTACTTCATTCCATGGCATGTTACACAGCTTAAGTATTAATATGCAGAAGAATAATAAATAAAACGGCTCAGATTACTAGCAAGGGGCACAAACACAATCCAGAATTGTGCTCTATCTAGTTTCTGTTTCAGCAGTCTCTCTTTTTTTAATCTCTCGCAGTTTGTAAGAAAAATCAGTCAGACTTCCAAAAAGAGTCATTCTTGTGGTTTTGTTTTTTTTTTATCAGAAACTCAAGTTCATTTGCCCAGGTTTATAGCCCAAGACATTTCTGTGAAGGAAGCACAGTGCAAATTATATGACTAATGAAACTTGTTTACATAGAAAGAAGTTTACTTCATTAATGTCTACTGGTATCTTTATGAAATACACTGTAAAACAAAGATCAAATAACAGGACTGGGTTGGTGGTTTGTCTTGGGTTTGCTAGGTTTTTCCTCAGACTTTTGTGGGTTTTTTTCCTAATCCATCCTTTGAAAAGCAGTATGACTGAGTTACAAAAATCTTAATAAAGTTTCAGTCTTCAGCAGATAACCATTATAAATGCTGCCAATCGATGCCAACTAGTGTCTGATTTGCTTCTTGTGCATGTCCAATCTCCTCTGTGATGCTGTGCTGCTGCCAGAGTTTTTGAATCTTTTTAAATCGCTCTTTGCACAGATGTAAGGGATTCCCACGCCTGAAAAGGAGAACGTACTGATCAGGAATGAACAAATGCTGCAACTAAGTGCAAACACACAGCTGTGACACATTTAATAACCCTTCAAAATACTAAAATCATTAAAATACTTAGATAAAACGTTAACGTTCTCCTGTCAGATCAACAGCTACTTGGATGAGTAATCTATGTGGACCTCCCCCTCCCCAGACCTTTACTGCTCAAGGGGAGACTTTGGGAATCCCACACAGAGCCTGCTGATGTCTGAACATCAGTTTTCTGCAATCTTTTCTTCCTGAGCTAGTTCCTGTCCTATGGTTTTGAGCAGTTTCAGAAGTAGCAAGTACTAACAAGATCAAGTCCTCAAACTACCCTCATAGGAAGCAGGGACAGAGTTAAGGCAAAGAACAATCACATTAAATAAAATATTACACTGTAGTATTTTAAATATATTAAATATAATATACTTGAAATAGTTATTTTATATTTAAATTAGCATAGATTATAAAAAAAATCAGTGTATACAAATAAAATTTACAGCCTTAATTTCTAGGCAACTTCACAGATGCTAGAAAGACTTTTACATCTCAAGACAACTGTTTGCAACCTGGGAAAGTTCTTTTATTAAATATTTTTAGCCTTAATAAACTCTAGCATTAAAACATTTGCAGATATTGAGAAGCTATTAGATGCAGCAGCAATGTTACAGTATCTCCTATATAACCAAAATAAAAGAGTAACGTGGAAAGTATATTTTACAAACCAAACAGTTTTACAATTCCTGCTTTTAAAAGACATATTTCTTAAAAATATTTACCTGAGTCCCTGGTCTGTCTCTCCATAGTCATCGAGATAAGGAGGAGGATAAAAGCAGCCCTTTGTTTTTCCAGCCAGAAATAGCACCTGACATTCTCGTACTCTGGAAACACAGAAGATTTTGCATGTTGATTCTGAGGTGAACCATCGCTCATACTTTCCATAGACACTGGTTTTCAAATTCTCACCCATTTTCCTTCTGCATATACAGAGTTCTCAAGCTACTTTTAAAAAAGAAAACAACAAGCCCTGGAGATCTTAGTCTTCCGCTGTTATAACTCCTTGGTAGAAATTAAAAATGTGTTTTCCTATCATATTATTTGCAGTCTTTAAAACATCTGACACAACTGCAACAAAGTAACAGAACTATTTCCCTTCCCACCTATCTGTCAAATTATCTGACCTTTCCTTGTGTGCCAGAAGACATGTAAAATGTATTTTTATGTTTCCAAGAGCAGCAACAATTAAAACAAATAAAGGTATTTACCATCATTTTCTTTAACACTTGAATGCAAACAAGTGCAGAGAAAACAAATTCACTTCAAAATGAAATTAAAATTTTCTGCAATACTTTATCTTCAAAGAAACAACCACTGAAGCTTATACCGAGGTACGTTAGGTAGTGCTGATATTAATAAACCACTGCCTTTACAACCCACCCCTGCAATCCCATACATTCAAGGTCCCTTCCAATCCCTAATGATTCTATGATTCTCTGATTAAATCAGTTGGTTTATGTCAGCACACAGCATTTCTTCAGCAATACAAGCAAGTGCTCAGTTCCTTACCTAAGGAATATGCCCACTCCAGAACCACAAGTGTATGTATGTGCTGTGCAGGCTCCAACATCTTCTCCTTCTAATTCAGTCTGACAACAGTAGCTCTGAGAACACAGCATGGTCCCACACACAAGGCACAATGTTGGGGCTCTGCTTTTGTCACCACCTGATTTCGGACACCTTTTGTTACGCAAAAAAAAATATCAAATGAATCCATGGCACGTATTAACTCTAGGTCCTAAAGAGACTCCAAAGTATTTTTGAACAATTATACAGTTCAGATCTTGCAACTTCTATCTCAGAAACACACAGCAGATTTGCCAGAAGATATGGCAATCAATATGTGCCCTTAAATTGATGATTTTATAAACAACTTTCTGAGCACTAGAGGTTTCCCAGTTCATCAAAAGGAGCCAAAGACTTTAGAAGACTAATTGCACACAACTTACGAGAAATTGGATGCTTGATTAATGAGGCAGCTGTAGTCATCTGGAAGGTCTATTAATTTGTTGGATTCTCGTGCATAGCTAGAATAAAGCAATTGCATTAACCACTTGGATTTCAATGAATAATAGACGGTGATTTCAAACTCATTCATGTTCTCTTCTGACTCATCTAAACAGCATCTGTGTACAATGAAACTTCCCCTCTTCTCTGCCAGTCACAAAATAAAATGGTAGCACATAAAAACGAAACCCACATGTCTCTCGACTAGAGCATCTTCATTTTAATTTGTTGGGTTTTTTTTAAATTGAGAAATGCAGACTCAGACAGTTGTACAAGCACATGTCAGACACGCAACAAAACCTCATGATGAGGTCACTATAGGTTTAACTGAATATTTGTTGTGCTCCCTCATTACTTCACCTTGTATTTTCCTTTCTGTCATTAATATTGAAAATGGTTTGACTCTCAGTTCAGAGAATTTGTACCCTGAAGTGAATGAAACATTCATGCAGTGAGAAGGATCTATTTAATACTAAGTATCTTTAGAAGTAACAGTTACCAGATAGGTTTTTTTGCAGAAGCAATGCACAAGAGCAAGCTGAGAGGAAGTTAAAAGACACAGCCATCAAATTAAGAAAATCTTGCAAAATGCAGGGAATAATCAGCAAAAGGAACACATGGAAAAATCCCCACCAACCTCACATAGCAGGAAATCATTTATGAAACCAGATTTCTTACTGTATAAGAAGCTGTGTTAATAGTCTGGTATTTGACGAGTGAAATTACTTTTGGTTTTGTCACTTGTTGTATGTAGGACACTGAAAGACTGACTTAATGTACTTAGCACAGAAGTTTAAAACACAGAGGCGAGTTTTTAATGACAGCACTGTGAACCTCATTTGTTTGTAACTGGACAAGTGCATATCTCATAACCACTTTTGTACCAGCCCTCACAAAAGAAAAGCAGACCAAGCACTTTTGTACACCCACTAAGTGTGTGTTCTGCACTCAAAATACCTGCTTAGCAAGTAGAAATGTATGACAAGCAAATTTCCTTTTTAGCAATTAGCTCAGTGTAGATTTCACTGAAGAATCTGGATTCTTTACAAAGGTAATTTTAAAAACTCTGCTAGACGCCTGGTACTTTTTAAACAACAAAACAGAACCGATACCATGTTGTTATAAATGCTCTTTAGGAAAAACTATTTGGAGAGAACAGTAACACTGAAGCCTCTCCCCGTCTTAACATTTCTGCATGTTTACCTGATAGCATGTCTCTTGCCTTCCAGGTATCTTTTCACTTCACTGTCACTGCACCAACTACAAGAAAGAACAAAAATTGGCTTTTAGCTTCAATATATCACACTTTGCAAAAATAAGTAATCGAAAAACGTACAGCACGTGTAGTCAATCTCTACACCCAAACTTATTTGCTTAAAAACACTTTCTTTCACGTATTTTCTCACTTCCCTACGTGCACTCCTGGGAGAACACACATTACAATTTCATGCAGGATTCTTTATTATATTTAAGCATAAAAACACAACTTACCTTTCTATCAATGTGTTCAGAATCTCACTGTTTTCTTGAAAAAGGCAAGTGAGGTTGTTTGGCAAGGAAAGGTAGCTACATAGGTGTTCAAACTGGTTTGTTCCATTTACTGTGAAACAGAAAAGCATAACTCCCACAATTACGTGTTTTGAAATGGCATTATCTACAATAAACAAAGCACAGCTCTGCTCTCACATACCAGCACCAAGTACCAGACATTGGTTTTAAACACTGAAATTTTACTTTTAAACAAAAGAGCATCAGTTTCTGTTTTAATACAGAAACAATTTTTTTTCCCCTTTTCATCAGCTTCAAATGAATTTCAGTCAGCTCATTCAGAGGAGAGAGTTTAAATGTTATTCATCGTGTCCATGAACATTTACGTCTTGAAAAAGCAGATTTAATAGAAAGCAGAACGTACCTTGCAGTTCTGAGGGTGCTGGGACTCCATTTAAGTAATGGAAAAACAAAGCAGAACATCTCAGGAAAGGCATGATTCCAGCTTTTAGATTCCTCCACAGGTGCCAGCCTGAGGAAATTTCTTTCAAGGCACTTAAGAGAACACAGCAGTAAAAAAGTTTGCCTTTACTTAACAATTTCCGTTTGAGGGCTACGTTTAGAAAGTCTTCAGTCACATTTCATATTAAAATATTGACTTCTTTGAAACTTTATGCTGGTTATTTCAAAAGCAACTTCACAGAAAACAATAAAATAGAGAGTAACAAAAATGTAACCATCATTAATTCAGCCAGTAGTTAAATGTTGAATCTGGGAGGGAGAAAATTCTCAAGTATTTTATGAAAAGATCACACGTTTACCTTCCTGTACACTGGCAAAGAAATCTATACAGCGTAAGCACAGCTACTTCCTCTTCACTGTTAGTGTCTTCTTGATCCATGCCATTCTCTTCTGAAGAAAGAGGAAGTAACACTCAAGTTACTTTCTATATACATGTTTATACAGCAAGAAGATACTTTTTCAAGTTCTGAGAGAAAGGCAAAAGGGAAGCATTCCACTGTTCTCCAATATGGTGCTCTAGAAAAGTGCTATTCTGCTGCACACCTTATGTGCTAATTTTACACTACTAGTGACTTCAGTGAGGACCAGACCGTCACGAGTACAGTTTATTGGTACTTTCCACGGGCTGGGAATAGCAGCAATTGCATTTTGCAGCTGTGATTTGCACATGATTACCAAGAGCACCTGGATTGTTTTCAAATAGCAGATTTGAGGAATCATGTCAAGAGAAGCTGGAAAAAAAAAAGGGAGGGGGGGGTATTACCTGTTGATGAGGTAAGTAAAATTTGTATGATGTGCGCCATAGTGACAAGATGAAATAGGTGAAGATCTCCAGTGCCAAGACTAACCCCTGAAAAATCCTGACAATGTATGGCAGGGAAAGAGAGCACCAAGCTTACCTGAAAAAGAGAAAAGAAAGCTTGTATGGGCCTTTCCTTTCTGAATCTTCTCATTTTCTCTGCTCATGCTGCAACCATACTACCTTTTTGAAGGCAGCACATCTCATACAGTTGATTTTGAAGTGAATTAACCAGCCATTATTTAATCGAACAATTACCAACTATCAGAGGGCTTTGGTGGTAGAGTGATATTTGTTCTCCCTTTATTTTTTGTGAGGGGGTTGGTTTCAAATTTTTGGTTTCAATTAAAATCCAAAGAATATATTCTACTGCATTTTGATGCTTTTATTTATATATCAGAACACTTGAAAGATCTTTAAATTGCATTAAGTCATGAAAAAAATACTAAACATACCAACATTTTGAAAGGTTCTTAACTCAGAGTAGAAAAAAATGTTTCTAGGTTTTTTTTAGTGCCTACTACGTCAAAACATTACTAGCGTACATCATGGAACACTTACCAATAAATGAAACATGTCTATATCAAGTATGCAAGGGAGATTCCCATTTTTTTCATTAGGCACCAGTGCTGAGGATTCCAGAGAGAAAAATAAATGGATCAATTGAACATTTATATATGAAAAGATTTTAGTGCACTTCAAATCCAAAATGAGAGCCATGCCCTTGGTTTATATGCTCAATTAAAATACAAACTGTATCTGTTTTGGCCACAAAGATGCAAGTTCAAGAGCTGTTAAACGTTACTGGAGAAGATTCTTGCCTACCTGACTATACCATATTGAAATGAAAAAAACTCCAAGTAGCTAAACAAAGGCAGTGCTACCATTTGCTACTCCCATAGTGACTTTCTTTCATTGCTTTGATTTCCAGCAGGAGATAAACTCAGTATGTCAAGCTCTGACCCAGAAATAAGCTCAAAACACTTGTAACTAAACAGAAACAGACTGTTGTCTGCTGGAGAGTTTGCACTGGAAACCTTTGCCATTCACTTAACTTCACAAGGTTCATTACATTTGCCTCACGTAAATTCTTTGCTTTACAGACTCAAAAATCCACTGCTAGAGTCACTTAAATTGATTATTTTATCTCTAAGAGCTAGATACATCTATCCATCTCTGTATTATTCATAGTAACCACAAAGTATTAAGCAAAGCACTCCCACTGACAACATAAATTCACACACTTAATAAATTCCAAAGTACCTCCATCTAAAAGCAAACATAAATAAAATGTCTTGAAAATTTTACATGGTATTTAAAAAAACAATCAAGGAACAGCTGCAAAGCCTCTCTACTCCAAGCAGTAAAATCTGATTTACAATAAAAGCACTTCAGCTATATCTATGAGAATTATTTCACAATGTAGCTATAAGCATTAAACTGCCAAGTTTAAAACCACTACCACAGTAAAAAATAGTTTCATCATAATAGCTTTAAAATACTTTAGTTGGAAAGGGCTGCCTTTTGGCCAAAAAAGTAACAGCTTAAGATCTGTGACATGGATATTTCTATTAGCAAACATTTCACCACCACTCAAACACCCAATGTTTTTATTTTTGTAAGCATAGAACTCAAGCTGCTGAAGTAGGTGGTATTAATTCTACTAGTAATTTTGGCACATGAATGCATTTTAAAAGTTTCCCTGCTATGTTTCCTTGCTTCTCATACTTTTTCAGAATTGTCCTCCCATGGGTGCTTAGTCCTCTGTGCTGAACTTTGGACTTTTTCCTTGTATCTACAAATGCTTCAAGTTTGGAAAACACTGGCTGTTCTTATTAAAATTCTCCACTAACATATGGCATTACATAATTAGTCCTGTCTTATCACAGACTTTACTTGGCAAAGACAGGGGAGTTTGCAGATTTATTAAAGACCTCTGCAAATATCCTATTTTCTTTCCATATTAATCTTAGATTTTCTCCTCTTTAAAGCTCCAGCATATTGGTTCTGTGAAGGACCATCCTTTCTCTTCTTTTGCTCTAGGTAACTTACTAAAAGCAGCAATATAAATGCTGGGAATGATCAATGGAACTCCTTCACAGCAAAATATCCATGATGTTCTGGAAATCAGTCTTGGAACTGCAGAGTAAAAGAAGTATCTTTTTTTTTTTCCATACTATGATGAAATAGGTGTGAGTACAGTTGTGAAAATAACACCTCTTGGGCTATTACTTAAAACCACTGCATAAAGCAATCTTGTAACTGAGAGAAACCATCACTCCACAAGTGTTTTTCTGTTATCTGCATCTTTGTGAAAAACAGTACGAGGCAGTGAACTTACATGCAAAGAGAGTACAAAAGTGACCCTGTACTGCTGAAAGAGATGAAACTGTCCAGTGAGCTGCTGCAAATCTTGTCAGTGACGTAAGGCAGTCATCCTGTAAAACCAGAAAGAGAGACATCATTGCAATTAACAACATTCCTCACTATGGAAAGGTCTTCTGACTCAGAATTTTTCTCAGAACCCTCGGCTGCAGTCTAAGTGTCTAAATACACGACAGATACCTACATTGATGCAAATCTACAAGCTGCCTTCTCTGTTGTTTTTTTATGGCTGTTACCATGAGAAATCCTGGCCTTACTAAACTATGGACTTATAGAAAAAGAACCTCACATTTTGCTAGGTTTGACTTTTAACTAGATTAACAATCACATACAGACAGGCTAAATAGTGGAATTCGACAAACAAAACTATCAATTAACTGTAACTTAAATCTTAGATGTTCCCTTTTCATCCACCAATTTGGAATTGATACTGGATCCTTACCTGTCGACAAGGTAAATGACCAAATAATGGTTTATCTTCATCAGCTAAAATTCGTTCTGGTATAAAAAAAACAACAAAACCCAAAATGTTTGAATACTGTGAACTTAACTACATTCTGAAATTCACACATAGAGGAGCAGAATGAATAATTAGTACCTATAGCCTGTATCGTGTAAGCACAACTGCCCCAGCACATTATAGGTACACGTGGGTCTTCTTCATTTGGATGAACCTTCAAGCCTACTTTGTATGTTGCCGTACCAAAAGTTGTCAACATCTCTTTTATACTCTCAGAATAAGGATTCCTGAAACAAAAAACCCCAATATTACGAATTCATTTTTTTCTCCACTGGCAGCACAGTGCGGTTAACGATGAGCATTCACCCAGGAACTCAACACCTGGATTTCTAAAATTGAAGTGAGAACTCCAGTATTCTTCCCTGACTCTGGTATTCTGCAGCCTCTTTCCAATGACAGATATGCTCACTATTATTTTTGGATTACATGATGGGAACCAAACTCATTTTTTAGTCCTAAGTAAATCCAATCTTTATAAGTAATATAGCTAAGGCTAAATTAAAAGAATTGTCTCTGTTATCACCTCTGGGACAGGCATCTTGCATTTCTGTGTACAGCTGGCAAACATCTGTAACATGAAATGGATTTTATTACTTTCTTCTCAAGTGAAGAAAGGGAAGGCTCAAACACACCATAACAGCTGAAATTACATATTAACATCCTGTCCATTTCACTCTTTCTTCCTGTTTTATGTGCACTAAGCTGTAATGGTGAATCCTTCATCCAATTAAAAGTAATAGGAAAACAAGGCTTAATAATGATGTTTATGCAGCTGCAGCGTCTTATCTGCACATTCACACATACAACAACCACATCCCACATCCACCTCTGAAATTCTGCTTATCTACTACTTGTGGGTTGGACTTCAATACCATCACAATAATAGGATCATTGTTTCTAAGTAAAGCAAAACTCATACATTTGCCTTAATCATTGATAACTTATACCACAGAAATAATATTCTGTTTTCATGTCACCACTTCAGGCTGAATTTTTCATGATTTGTTAGGATGTAAATACATACTTCGGTTTGAAATCTGGTCTAAATCCCTCAGGCATTTGCAGCTGATCCATTTTTTCTGAATTGCCCGAACTGCCTGTACAAACAAGAAGTAATAAAACATCAAATTATTCACCCATAGGTAATAATGTTTATGTTATAAAAGGAGTTTCAGTTTCCATGAAGGTTATAATATTTTCATGCACATTTCTTCCAACTTACTTGCACAGCCTTCATCTCGAAGTAAATACAGCACTTTTATTTGCTGGGATATTGTTTTGATCCACTGAGTTAGGTTTGGTTGGCCTGAAAAGTCTAACCTATCCAAAAATAAACACAACATACGCATGAGTAAAAACCAACTATATAGAGAATTTGTATTTCACAGGCACTCTGTGCCTTTCTTTTTCTCAACAGGCTCTTTCTCTCCTCTCCATGTAATTCATAGAATCATAAGGAATTGGAAGGGACCTCGAAAGATCATCTAGTCCAATCCCCCTGCCAGAGCAGGATCACTTCACTGGAGAAGTTATGGAATCGGAATCACTTGGGATTGGAAGGGACGACAGGATCATCCAGTTTGAAACCCCCCACCAGGCTGGGACACCCCACCCTAGACCAGGCTGGCCAGAGCCCCATCCAGCCTAGTCTTAAACACCTCCAGCGATGGGGCCCCAACCACCTCCCTGGGCAACCCACTGCAGGCCCTCACCACTCTCATGGTGAAGAATCCTCACATCCACTCTAAATCTACCCATCTCCACCTTTGCTCCATTCCCCCTAGTCCTGTCGCTACCTGCCATCCTAAATAGTCCCTCCCCAGCCTTTTTGCAGGCCCTTCTCAGATACTGGGAGGCCACAATGAGGTCACCTCGGAGCCTCCTCTTCTCCAGACTGAACAGCCCCAATTCCCTCAGTCTATCCTCATAGGAGAGGTGCTCCAGCCCTCTGATCATCCTGGTGGCCCTCCTCTGCACACGCTCCAGCACATCCACATCCTTCTTGTAATAAGGGCTCCAGAACTGGACGCAGTACTCCAGGTGGGGTCTCACCAAAGCGGAGTAGAGGGGGAGAATCACCTCCCTCGACTTGCTGGCCACACTTCTCCTGATGCAGCCCAGGACCTGGTTTGCCTTCCAGGCCGCAAGTGCACACTGCCAGCTCATGTTGAGCCTTTTGTCCACAAGCACCCCCAAGTCCCTCTCCTCAGGGCTACTCTCCAGCCAGTCACTACTCAGCCTGTACTTGTGCCTAGGATTGCCTCGACCCAGATGCAGGACCTTACACTTGGTCTTGTTGAACATCATGAGGTTAGCTTTTGCCCACTTCTCCAGCCTGTCCAGGTCCCTCTGGATGGCACCAGCGTGTCTGCTGCATCACACAGCTTGGTGTTGTCAGCAAACTTGCTGAGGGTGCACTCCACATTCAGTTATTTTCCTGCAGGTCCTACACTCAATACTGTCCTTTCACACCCTAAATTCCACACTACATGAAACCCAAGGAGGGTCCATAAAACAAAATAAGCAGGCAGATGATTCGAGATTACCAAAACAAAAGACAATAAACATTTTAAAAGAGGGTTTGGGGATGTGGATTATTCAGGATTTTGGTTTTTTTACATGCATTGAGGACATTTATAAAGCAAACAGACCTGTTGAACAAAACTCTCGGTGGAGGAAGCAAAGGAATAACAGTGTTGCTTAAGCATTCACAGAGTGGGCAAAGGAATTCACCATTTTCTACATCATAACTTGTGTGTACTCGTAATCTTTGTTGTCGTCTTTGCTCTTTTGCTTGGACAGCATCAAAATACCTTTACAAAAGAGGAAGATATTAGCGGCAAAGCATGAAAATATACATTAATGTTTGAATGATTTCTCATGAACACACTCTCTTGCTTCTTCCCAGAAAATCTCTACCCTCTGGCTAAGAAAGTACTGCAGGCTATGCCAGATCCTCACTCTTCAAGAAATTCTTCAAGTTTACTATGCGGTAGTAAATTTTCCACTAAAATCAATGTCCTTGGGCAAACCGATGACACACTATGTGGACTGAAAACTGAAATATAAAACTGTTTACCTTTGCCAACAGTGAGCATGCATAATGTGTCCACAACTCCCTGTGTGCGTTCCACATGACAGATCTGGGTGCATGAATAACGGGTCGTACTTTTCTGTGTTCAAAACAGAAACAAAACAACTTGGTAATAAATATTTCTCAGACTACTGAAGTGTACACAAATGTAGCCACGTCTGTGTTTTTGTTGAAGTTTAAAACATTAATCTTCACAGTGATGATGCAAAATGAGTCCATGCAGGATTCTTCTATGTGTTTAGATGTACAGAACCCTAAGAAACCAAAGCCTAAGAGGCATTTTACATCATATCACTGAGAGGAAGGTCTGCCTTTCGCTTTTCCAGCACTACATCCACACCTCCCTTCTCTACAATGTTATGGGCATAGCTTAAGAACAACCACTTCTCATTTTAAAGGGTCATTTTAACAGTAACAAATAATTTGTCATAAATGGCTAGCAGAACATTATCTACAAAGCAGATCATTTTACCTTATTTACAGTGATTTTACATTATTCAGAATTCTCATTTCTATCTCCCACAGAGTATTGCCGCAGGTTACAATTAGTTCATTCCTAATTGCACTGTTAATGTACAAATGTGACAATGGCTGTCTTACGTGGCCATATAGCGGCATTCATGAATATTAAAGGCAACTAATGAAGGCTACTTACCAGGGTCTGGAGCAATTTTGTTTCTATTCTTCGACAGCACAGTTGATCGCTGAATAAATGCTGCCAAGACCATAGCCCTGCTGTCCACTTTAACTTCTTGCTCCTCCTGACACAATATGCACATGACAACCTGCCTGTGTTCAGTTACTCTGGTTTGCTCTGGTCCCAAAGCTGTGAGTTTTGCATCTGAAATTACAGGGCTAGAAGATTCAAAAACACTAGTGAGTCAAGTATTTGAAAAACTATTACAAATCAGATCATGATTTAACTATGATGAATGAACATTCCAGCTTTATGATAAACAGTGACAAAACAAAAATAGTTTTGGCATTTATACAACAATGCCCATGTCCCCATGTTCCATTTGCTGCTGTGCTTTTGGTCTCAAAAACTTATGAACAGTTTTCCATCAAGACTAAAAGAAGCACTTTCAGCAGTAACAGCAGGACAATCTGATATAAAAGTTACAGAAAACAAATTCTAACAAGAATCCTTTACCTATTTTCATTCATTCCAGAGGTTGAAGTATCCAACTCCTCCAGTGTTTGCTGAAAGAGTTCTTTGTTTTCATTAATGAAGTGCCGCTGCATCTCTGACATCTGGGCCATGATCTTTTCCCTGCGCAGTCTGGCAATCTCAGCTTTTCTCTTCCTTTCAGCTTTGTCTTTATCACGTGAACTCTGAAATTGTATTGTTTACTCAGTCATTTTTGACATGTCCAAAACAGGCAGTTCATTTCAGCTACTGCTATGTGTAACTTGTACTAACACTGATAAGAGTGAAATTGCACATGGACAAAATCTACCAACAAGTTATTTTGTTCTCCCATGCTAAATGCTTGGCAGACACCTAAATCCAGAAGGGCACCTCTTCCCCTTACCCATCAAATCTATTTTGTTTTTCTCTTCCCTTTTAGCATTCACATGATAAAGACACTTGTCTCATCTCTAGAGCTTCTCTTCTTCCAGATTAGCTGTATTCTAAATACACTACAGTGCTCCAAGGTATTTAGTAGTACTTAGAATGTGATGTTGAGCTAAATGAATTCGCAGAGCTGAAATGACATGCACAGTAAAAATATAGGCACTACTTCTTTTAACAGCTTCCCAAGGAGTCTGAAATTACTTGAAGAGCATAATCATTACATGGTCGGTACCACAAAAAGTTCTAAGATGTAAACCTACAGAAGATTTGGAGAACTACTCACTCTCTCTCTCTAAATATAGACTATTAAAAAAAAACACAACAGGGGTTTTATGTGGTTGATTGTAAGCTGTGAGACAGAATTTCAGAGATCACTGATGTTCCCCATCTTGGATTCAGAGCTGCAGTTAGAAATACCATCCTTTGCTAGTCGCAACCTAGAGGTGTTCCAGATCAGCTAACTGTTATGGCTTGGTTTTACCTCCTCCATAATATTTCCTTCAGTCTCGGCCACCGGACTTGTAGAAGAGCTTTCTCTTAGTTTCTTAATATTATTAAAAGTCTGGAAGAAAAAACAAACAAATCACTTAATTTGTGGCATATTAATCTAAGTGTGTGTATTACACTGCTAGCCAGGAAACACTCAGTGTTAAGATTCCAGAAGAGGAAAATCAACAAATCAATATTGGAAATAAGGGAATCATCACAATACAGGGAGGCATGTTTATGAAACAGTATCTTCTTTCCATGATTTTCAGCAGTTATATAAAATAAATTAACCTTCAATATCCATCTGATCATGTCCTTGTGCACTTCCAGATGCGGTGCGTTCTGCAGTGTCTCTAGCATAGCCAGTATACTGGGGGAATTATTGGGCGCCTCTCCTGGTTCTGAGAAAAAAAATGTAACTGATTATACTGTTACCTGACAAACTAAACATTCACTAACATTAAAAATAGCCAAACCCAACAAATAACACTAGTATATGTTCAGTAGCTGAAGAATTCCTTCAACAAACAGGCACAGTATGTAACTTCCATTCGTCCCTCCACTAACATTTTAATGAATACTCTCTAAATCCTGAAAAGTTAGGGAAAATAGTCTTAAAAGTCTCCCTCATTGACTGGATTTTCTTAAAAGACCAATGTTCTTCTTGGCTGTTTTCACCTTGGGAGCTGCTGTGTAGAGCATGCAATACTTTATTTCCACTGATTTTATATTTGGAGGTGTCTTAGTAAAACTAGAGATGCTAGTCCAAAGATAAACATTCTCTTGACTCTCTTTTGGAAGAATGCAACTACAGTTTGCAACTGTAGCCTCTGATCACGCACAGCAATATCTGTTACAGAGAAGGTACTCAAACATATTAAGCACTGGATTTACTAAGAGTGACGTGACTTTTGAATTTGTCCTCTAGAAAAGGCCTTTAGCACCGCTATTATCAAAGAATCTACATGTATGTGAACACATATGTTGTCATCTTGGCAGAATTTTGGTGAACAAACAATTATACCCTTCTGAAAAACACTGTTTCAGAAGAATAAAACACAAGAAACTGGCATTTTCAGTTACGTAAAATTTTCTATGCTTGAAAAGAAAGGCATACTTGATATTTTCTGAGTGAAGGTAAATGTTACAACATTCTCCTCACTGAGATTCTCCAGATGTTGTTTTTCTTCTTGTAGTGCCATTCCAAGCAAATGCAAAACCTGAGTAAAAATCATAAATTTCAGTTCATAAATTCTTATAATCTCTTTATATAATCCGGGTAATTCATTAAAAGACAAGGCAGTCATAGGATGAAATTATAAGCATATATTTGAAGTTCTACATAAATTGTTCCAAAGCTACTTTACTCAGGCATATCAGTACTTGTTTATAAATTTTGGAAACTCTGACAGATAAAAACCTCGCCCAAGTCTATGAATCAATGTCAAAATCATAGAATCATTCAGGTTGAACAAGAACTTTAGGATCGTCAAGTTCAACCATTAACCCAACTATTCCAAGCCCATCATTAAAACATGTCACAGATAAGTTAAAACACACATTCCTTTCTTTAACACATGAATAATTTTGAACAAGGAAACATACCCTTTGCAGCATGGACTCGGACCAGGCGTAGCCATTGTGTTCCACTGCCCACTGCAGTATCGTTCCCATAATGCACAGCATGACATCACACTGCAGAATATTAACCAGACTGGCAAAAAGTGGGCAGAAAGGAGGAAGAGCTGGTGGTGGAAGCGCTGAAAGGGAAATTTTTGTCTTTGACATTTCAGCACCTCTAAAATTTGCACTGCTAAGGTAAAATATTTGACTTTTGAACAGCCTGACCCACGGCACTATACAGCTGCTTGATGGACAGTATTACAGAACAGTTACAGTAGCTCTCAAACATGGCTCACATGTAACAGAAAAGCCAAAGGAACAAGCCCTTCAGAAAGCTGGTCCTATGATGGAAGATTCCTGTCTATAACCAGAGGCACATAAGGGAAATAGCTCCATTTTCAACCAATTTCTGTTTACCCCAAAAGCAGGGTGTTGGTCTCAATGTCAGGACTACACACAATTTGATAGGTACTTCCCTTTTCTCCCATCACCTCTTAAAAGAGAAATACCTGTATCTTCTCTGTTCTGTCTTTTCAGCTTTCTTTGTGCTTCCTCTGCCTGAAATAGAAGATTAAGTACAATATTACTCAAGACCTGTACAAATACAAAACTAATAAAAAGGCATTCATGCTTTATTACCTTGTTACATTTTTTCCCCTTTTCCCCAGCCTTAAATGAAACAAGAAAGCAAGAAAATTTCCCTGCCTTTTCATCTCACATTCTACTTTTGAAGTAGGGTAAGCATCTTCAAAATTAATCTTTCATCTTGAGCCAGCCTCGATTCTTTTTCGAGCATAAAACTGCATGACAAGTCTGAGCTAAAATGGTAACTTCCACAAAAGTAAGCAAAAATATTGATTTATTGAAATTCATTCAGTAAAATAAGCCCACTGATTTCAGCAGCTCTGTACAGGGTACAGCATCTGGCAGCACAGAAATCACTGCAAATTCTTGGTCAGATTTTGTTAACAATCTCAGATCAGTTACCTTTTAAAAGTTAGCTTTCAACCAACTGATAATGTCTTCACAGAAATAGGCTTTGAAAAAAAAAAAGGAAACTAAGGGAGACACAAAATTCATACAATTAAATTACTAGTTACCTTTGATTGCTCCGCCCTTGAAAAGTGATAGAAATACAGATTGAAGCTCTTGGCACATTCTGGTTTTAATTCATAGAGCCCTCTGCCTGTTAATCCAGGTTTTCTACAAAGGAAAAAAAACATAAAAATTTAGGTCAATTGGTTATTAATATCTGAGCACAAATAGTTAACTAGAACAGCTATAAAAGCAACTGATCAACAGGCATTTCTAAATTAAGTAACGGTAATGAAGAGTGATGCACCTAAGTACAACCATGAAAAAAGATCATAACCCACTCTCCTCTGTTCTCTCATTTTCACTAATACAGACACTTCCATTTTTAAAGTGGAAATACCACAGTAAAGGGAAACATACTTGAAGCATGCCACTTCTTCAATCACACTTTCCATTCCCGTCTCTCTGTTCTCCTGTATTGAGTGAAAAGACAAAACAGTGTGTTAATGTAGTTTTTCAGTTACACGCATTCAAATCTCATATACCACCAGAAAAGCATGAGAACAAATGCAGTACAAAGTCATTTTACTAGCACTCAAGAGAACACCAAAGCAGGGAACATGAAAATCCATTCAGAAATCCCAATTCTCTAAAAAGTATTTTAAAAAATTCATGGTTTTAAAATGCTTTACTAGTCTTCTCTGTCATAATGAATTTGGATGCAACAGTAACAGAAGAAAAATCCTAAACTAGTTTACTCAGTGTGTCTTAGGGAAATACATTCATTATTTCTGGTTCTGGGTCTTGAAAAGGAAATAAAAATAGTAACGCTAAAATGACAAGTCACTGAATAATGGTAAAACAACCACAAAGGGCAGCAGAAGATATCAGCTCAAAAAGGTAATGTCTACTGCATAGACAACGACTTTTGATTTTCCCATCTCCTTCTTAGAATGTGTATTCTTACACCAGTTAACAGGCCAAGGAAAGTGTATTTAAGGCTGACAATACAATTTAAATGTCTAACTTTAATCCCAGTTTGTGCCTTCATCCAATTTTAGTTATTTCTTAGTGTCAGACTTCGATAAACAAGTGAGACGGCTCAAACAATTGTAAGCAAATGGAAGTTAACCCTCGAGCTTGGCAGGGGGAAGAATCTTGCACCTGGCAATGCTCTGAATGGGAATGGAAACACCAGCTGGTAGCAAGCGTAAAAGGGAGACATTTCAACAGTACAGAGTTAGTTTCACCATCAGCCCTCCCCAGCCTGCAGCCAGGACAAGAGACTCACAAAAGGACTGCTGGAGACACTGAAAATCTGCAAATCTGAGGGAGCGAAGAGGAACTGATCAAGTATCACCACCACTACCATACTCCCTGCTGTCCATGAAGCTGATTATGCTGAGAAACTGGCTGAGACTATAGCTAGAGAAACTGAGGGGTTTCTGCAGAGATCTGGAAGCCTAGGAGTGAGGCAGGACCAGGGGGAGCCAGAGCCTGCAGTTTTGAGTGGTGATCTGACTTCTTAACTATCTTCTCTCCCTTTTTAATGTTCTGTGATTCTGTGATTCTCTCCTCTCTACTCTCCGAGTCGGGCATCTAGTAACATTAGCAATTTCTGTGCCTTCTGAATTTGGAATTTGATCTTTTTAGTAAACTTTCATAGGGACCTATGGAGTAAGTCTCCTTAATTCAACCCTGATGTGCATCCATGAACCTCAGTCACTCCCTTCTCTTAATGACTGGGACGTGACACTTAGAAATCATAATGCTGGTGTAAAATGTGACTTTTCAAACAGTTTAAAATAGTTACAGCAACGACAAATACATCAAGATTTAACATTACCAGTACTACCAGTATAGTAAAAGAGTAACTTCTAGATTTTGGTTGCTTTTGTAATGTTTAAAAGATTACATCAAAAACAGTCTCAGGAATAAAAAGCATTTGTATGCATGCTTTGCTTGCATGGATGGAAGCATTTATGTTACATGAGTATCTAATTCCATGTCTTTTCAATTATTGTTGGGCTTTAAAATAACAGCCCATATTTCTGGATAGCTCCGCAACCCACTTCCATACGTCTATCCAGGGTTTATGAGCAGACTGCAGAGACGGCTGGCCAGATGGCCTGATAAGAAACAGTACTAAAAAGAAAAAGGAGCCTGAGAGCTTCTTCAGCTCTTACCTCCTTCCTAGGTTATTTCTTCTTCTGTAGCTCCTTCCTCCCTTGCCATGACAACTATTAATCTGTACCCATGCTAACCTTGCTCTTAGCATAATCATGCTGATTCCATTCCCCATCAATTGGCATAAAATTGCTTAAGAAAATTTTCAGCAATCAGCCTTATGAAACTGGAGTTGCTTCCACCTCCTGTAAGTTACTCACATCTTCAGGTAATGCCTTCACCAATTCACTGTGAGCCATGGGCCTGATGCTCAACTGATGGATGATCTCACGTTTTATTTCATCTGTTGCATTTACCTGCCCTATTCCAGGACTGAATCTTTCACCTGTAAAAATAAAATATAGAACCTTTTCCAGAACTTTTTTAAAGACAGGAAAATAAATCTCTTTTGTGAAAACCTGTGTTCACCCACCAGCATTCAAAAATTCATTACATTAACTAGTCTAAGCTAGTTTCAAGGTTTTTTTCATAGTTCAAAAAAGAACTGAACTTCAAGTGACAATGAAGAACACTCACTGTAGATCACTAAAGAGTCTAAATTTTAAAAAATATCCGAATGTATTCTGAACTTACCAACAATCATTATGATGAGGTATAGCATTTCTTCTATAAGAGTGTTATTTTGCTGAACAACATCCTGAATCAAAACAAAACAAGAAAATTACATTTTTCAAGGGTAAAAGAATTGTTCCACACCCTCTAGATGTGTTTTCTTGCTTCAAATCCTGCTTGTTTTCACCCATAACACTTCCGAATTACAGTATGCTGAAGTGCAACCCAAATGCCCTTAAACGTCTTAAATAATTCTAAAAAAAATATTATTGGTCTCTGACATTTATCAGTTTGACAAGTAAAAATAGTTATACATATTTCATAGTGGTCAAACAAATTTAAAATGGGACAAGTTTTTCTTTTTTTAACCAAGAAACTGCGGTCTTCGTACAACAGCGTCCTTCAAAACCAAAACAACACTTCTGGAAACAAATTTGTAGCCTTTCTATTGCAGTAGAAAGACATAAAATACCTTGTTAGTATTTTCTGTGCTGAATCTTTTGCCATAGTCGGGAGTACTAAATATCTGATAGAGTTCAAAGCGACTCAGCATGATCATCAAGAAGTGGTTTGGATCCATCATGGACACACCGGTCTATTAAAGCAAAATCCAAGTATTACAAATAGAAAATACATTGTCTATTACTGTATCATGTTTGTATATTTACTTGCCATATTCACAGTATATTGTTTATTAAATCCATTCCTCTCAATCCTGGGCACAAAGATTTAATTTAGTTTATTCTCTTAAGACTGTTAACACAAGTGACAGCATCTTTGACAAGCAGGATCCTACGCTTTACCAACAATTTCTGACATCTTCTAAAGTGTAAAATAATAAATGATTATTCCTTCTATCTCAAATACTCTAAATAAGCTAAGACTGTTGGTTGGTTGGTTTTACCTCTACAATCCTATTTCTGGCTCAATTTTTAGAAGGCATAATAAAGAGCACATAAATCCCAATTCTCAAAACAAAGGCTGAAGGCTTCAGCAAGACTTCCTAAACCTTCCTAGAAAGAATACTACCAGTGTGTCAGCGTAGCCACAAACATTTACTTCAATTTCTGGAGGCTACTGACCAAAGTTTTTTCTGTTCATTAAACAATGTGCGTAAGTTAGCTCATTATAAATACTTGTTGACTGTTTACTATTGCTAACGGGACTATCTTTAAAACAGAATAATTTCTAACAAGGGTATCTATGAAAGGCACAGCTGCAAGTGATCATTAAAAACTAGAGGAAGATCCAATCTCAGGGAAACACGTCTGAAAACTACAATATGGGGTTTTAGATGTGATCCTGGAAAGGAGGGTAAGAGGCAATACATACACTGAGTACACCACTGAAGACTGCAAACTCCCAGTACAGCACAATCTATCAGTTAAAATATTAGACTTTTGAAATTGCAGCATTTACACAGATATTACACAGAGGAAAATTCTGCACTTTCCATAGCATATTAAAAAACACAAGAGTATATTCTTTACAAATTATCCCATAAAGAGAAAGAAACAATTTAAAAAATAGAAGTTCATCCACAAAAATCTTTGTCTTTAAAAGGTTCTGGTAGAGCTAAAAGCAAATGCACAAATGTCCTGAAAATGCTTGCTAATACAAATGCGCACGTGGTTACCTGAAGCATTACTATGTCCTTGTCAAACATCTCCCTCCTGCACTTCACATTATGATAGTAATAAATCTGAAACAAAGAAACAAACTACAATAATTAACAAACGTAATATTTTTATTATTTTCATTCTGGAAAAATAAACATTGTTATACAGCGTAAGTAAAACAAAAATTCATCTGTGATTTGAAAACATACACAAATCCATTTGTGGATGCAAAAATGCAAAAAGCATTTTTTGTAAAGCACAGAACAAGCACTCAGAAAGAAAAATCTTGAGGATCTCTTTGGGCTACATTTTAATACATCTACTTGTTTAGCAATTAACTGTTTGACATTCACAGGAGAGAAAGCCCTTACAGTCAGAGAAACATTCTTCCCTCCATGGATCGTGTTTTAATTGTATGAGATATAATCTATCAGGAATAGTCAAGTTTCAGCAAAATATTAACAGAATCCTATTAATTAATCCTATTAATAGAATATTGATAGAATCCTACTTAAGCCAAACCATTCTGGGAATGAACTCATCAACACTGCACCAAAGAGCTGCAATACCACAAAGAGTGCACAGCACTGGAATATGGGAAAGGTTGATCATGCAACAACTAAGGTGAAATAAAGAAGGCTGCAAAGTTTCTACCTGGGACTGGCAACAATATTCAGTATGCTACACTCTAGAGACATTTCTCACCAGAATTACACGGAACAGAGCGCCCCTCTTCCCTGCACTAATATTCTACAAATACTGATATCAATTCCATCTTATGGGAAAATATCCTAAATGAGCTGGTTGAACAGGAGCTCTCCATAACCAAGAGAAAGGCCTTTCAGAATGCAGGCACTGTATTACCTAAACTAAGCCAAGCTCTTCACGATGCTGACAGCCAGGGGAAATTAACAGATACTTTTTTCTCCATTAAAAGCTACGCAGAACTTTCGGGTTTGATGTGTGGGTGCTATAATTGTACATTACTACAGCCCCTCTTGCTTTAATGACAATAAAGGGCATCACCTTATTCACATCCCTTAGATTAAGAAGCAAGAAGTGTCAGAATATATAATGTTCGAGCAGCTTAGTTCAGCTTCCTAGTGTATGTGCACTGCAATTATCAAGTGAAGATGGCGGCTGGTGGGAGGGAAAGAAGTTTCTTGGAAATAAATCAAGATAATATCTCACAGAACGAAATCCTATTTCTGTTGTAATCCATGTCTTGCTGAGAAAATCACTTTAGACAATCATCCTGGTGGGTGGCACTCACACTACAGTATCCATTTTACAGTTGTTATGCTTGAAACACCTAAGACCTCACCATAAAAACACAGAGAACAGAAGTTTAGAGAAGGATGGAGCTGGTCTCCCTAAGTATGAAAGAAATACAAGAGATAAAAGCCAAGAAACACTGCTCTACATCAGTTCTAATGGTTCTGTGTGATCTTTGTATTTAAATTACTTTATAACCATAAATCATAACAACACCCTAATGGCATTTTTATATTTGAGACACTTTTATGTGAAGGTGATGACTGCATCACCGAAGATAGTAAGTAGTATGAGGTTCGAATTTCCTTTGAGGGAGTTATTAGCAAAGAGTGTTTCTACAGCTACAACATTCTTACCTGGTTCACAAGAGAGAACCCATTTCTTCTCCACATCCCTGCGTGCACCTGGGCACATAAGACGAGGCATCGTAGAGGATGTTCTATTAACATGGGTGGACTGAGCTCACTCTGCATTAAGAAAATGTAATATCTTCATATATAAAGTAAAAGAAAATGAGACTGAAATGAAGGATGATTATATCAAGACAGTATTTTGGCAACACAAAAACAAGCAAATCCAACACACACTCACACTGCAAAAGTTTGATGAGCCTGTCCACAATCTATCCAGTTGCTGTTAACCAACCTTACATCCTGTCTTTCTTCCTGTTTTCTCCTCCTTTAATTTATCTTATTAACTTTCCCTTAAAGAAACAGTGTATCAGTGAGAACATGCAGGAAGCAAGAGAACGTTGGGGGAAAAAATTAAAACCCAGGCTAAGGATAAGATCAGATCCTGCCAAGAAGTCCCTAAAACCAGTTTCTACCCCAAAAAGAAATAATTCATGAAGAACAAAATACAAACCTTTAACCTGAATCCTACATTAAGAGTGCATTAATAATTGCTCATGCTCCAGCAATGGATATCTAATCTTTTAAGAGGTAATTTTATCCACTAAAGATAGTCCCTCTGAACAGAATTCATAACAAAAAGGTCCTTTTAAATTTAATTTTAATAATATCCTACCCTTACATGACTGATTTACTGTTCAGGCTTGATTACACTCAATGGATACGCTGTATTTGATTACATACCAGGGGTAGCAGCTCTGGAAACTTGTATGCCACTTCAGTTTTACTCAGCAAAACATGCAAGCCTAGACAAATATATGAAACAAATAGAGATACAATATTACACAAATTCTTTTATATCATTCAAATAGGTCAAAAAAGGCCATCTAACTATTGGATCACTTTCTGGACACAGCTACAAGTAAATCTGTGCATACACAGTATTAGACATATTATAAGGATATGTTAGGAGAACTAAAGTTTCCCTATTGGTTCTGTATAAAACTTGCATTACATCAAGACATTTGCCTTTTTTATTTCCCACCCCCCCACTCTTTCTCAGCAACAGCCCGAGAGTCCTTGTGGTCTACCTGGGGCAAATTACCAACAGACATATCTTATCCTTTCTATCAGTCCTTAGAGAAATACCTTAAGAACTATATTGAGGCCCCTACAAAATACAAAAGGGTTTCCTGGTTTGCTCTGTTTAAAAGCTACAAGGGTTTTGCCAATAGATTTAAATGTTCAAAGTTATTTGACACTAAGCTGCACAGAGCTTACCTTAGAATTACCTTTCTCACTTCATTACCTGTGAACTTATTTTTAGCAAATGACTTTCCGGTTCTGTAAACAAAAACTCATCCACCTTTTTTCAATACACGTAGTCACAATATAAAGAGACAGACGTAACTTAATTTTCTGATGACACATCTGTCACACATCTGTTTCCTAACAGAATGCTGTTTTATTCAATCTGAATACTTCAAAACAGTCTACTACTATCATATTTTATTGCATTTCTTTTGCACCACTCAAGTAGCAAAAGCAGCAGCAACTGCATACAATACACCACACTGACAAATCCAGAGGCATGAGACAATCTCCCTCAGGCCTGAAACGATAACAGCTTCTCCAGCGCTTGGGAACATTTTGTCTACAGGCTATCAAACAGCTAGAAAACAGCCCAAATGCATCCTGATCAGGCTTTAAATAACTGTGCTGAGCTTCCTCAATGTACACCTAATTATTAATCACGTGTACATCATTTGTCCTGGAATATTTTCCTGAAACATTTTAGAGCCAGTTCATACCTGCAAGTAAACGAGAAACTGGGAGATGAATGCTAACTTTTTCCTGAGAAACGCAGTATCTGATGGTCTCAACAGAGTGTCCACACATGCTGAGAACAATAGGCTGTTCTCCATCGGTAAAACCACTATGACACTGCATCAGCACAGTCAGGCATTTCTTGTAAGCTTCAATTAACACTTTTTCCTAAAAGAAAGATCAGTGATTATGAGAAACACAAAGCTCCCCCAAAGTGTATAGCCCACATAAAAAAGCCTGATAGGTTTTGGGTTTTTTATCTTTATTAACAGTCCTGCAAAACTAAGATAAGGAATCTAACAAAGGGACTGAATTAAAGGGGACACAAATGGTGAAATGCCTATCAGTATGGCTGGTTAGAAACACCCACTACTACTTTTTTCCCTCTATAACTGATATTATGGGATCTTTCTGAGCGATGATCATACTAGGCTAGTAAAACCTGCATAAACAGGGACAGATTAAAACCTATTTAGATGTCTTAATGCTCTACAATCACTTGTCCACAGCCATATTTTACCATGTTGAGTGAAGTTCTGTACTCCTAAAACTTGAAACAGAGTAGTAATTGGATTTACACTTGGGCAGTGTCTGGTAGATGCATGGCCTACTCTTCAGTTCCCTCTTCTTTTAAAATTTTAACCTGCTATTGTTGTGATGACGATCAGAGCTTTCAGGCATTTGACAGAACTGTCTGCAATACTTCTTTTAAAGGCTTAAACACATCCTTATGAACTGGTAAGTTCAAAATGTGCTTAAACAGATTTGCTGTTGCTCAGGAAAGGTGATCTTTGCTCATGGTGGAGTTATGTGCTTAGCTCAGCTGTTACACATATCAATGTTTGGGGTTTTATCCCCATCATATATTCACACACATAAATGACACAGAAGGAACTTACATCTAACGCACACCAGTCCTGCATCATTGAAATAACAAGTGTCAACTTCATCTGCAACGTAAATGCTGCTTCCCATTCTGGTTCCATTTCTATGTGTTGCCCTACTTGCCGAGTTATTGGATCCATACCCTACAACAAAAACCATTTAAACCATTATGAAATGGAGAGTACATTACATTTCTTCCGATTCTATATCGTGATAGCCAACTTCCAAAATTTGCAAAACTTTGTGATACCTGCATGCATTTGAGTAATTCCAAGAAGGCATCAAAACCCTCTAGGAACTTCTGTCTCAAGTCATCTGTCCACTCGGTTGGCTTACTTATCAACACATACCTGGGTACATTGGAAAGATGCAAGTGTTAATGTACTTGATTTTTATTCCTCTCCTCTATTGATTAGATCAGCACACAGTGCACATACTTACTTGAGATCCAAAATAAGGCTCTGAACACGCCTGAATTTGAAAGCCTGCAGAGCAGTGTAACGTTCAAACTGAAACCTGCCTTGGATATCACGATGCCTTAAGTGGTCCATAAAAGTTTTGATGATAGTGGTCATGAGATTTTCTTCTGTTATTAGCATTCGAGCCTACGTCAAAGTACATTGAAATTTGCTGTAATTAACAGACACAGCTAATAAGAGTTTCACACTGCATCGTGTTTATAAAATACATTACTTTTGGATAAAAATTCATATATTACATTACTACATAGAACAGAAGAACACTGTGAAAGACAGTCTTCCAAACATTTACAGAACGAGAAAAGCAGTCTAGCAAGAAATGATCACAATCTAGATCTCCTTCAGATCCCTTATGTGCAAGACTTTGACTACGTGTTTAGGCTCCTGCTAAGCTCTCTAATTACGACGGGACATGTTCTATGTGTGTTATAATTAACTTATACCTCCCTTGAAGTATGGGATTGTCTTCTCATACAATTTCACTATGAGCTCTTTAGGAGAGTGATGGCTCTACTGTTTTCTGTTAACAAACTGACAAGCTCTGTGGTGAATGAACAGAGCATCTTCTGAACTGCAAAGGAATCGCACAGTGCAATTTCCACGTGGAAATTACATTAAACGACTTGTGAGTCCCTTCAAGGACTACTGCATGTGTCCATATGTTGTAGGAAACAAATCAACAGACATCATAAAGTCTAATGATGATTGTCTTCTTCACCCAACCCCATAACAGGAGTAGGACCACTAAGAAGTTACTGCCACATCCTACTTGCAAGCTTTTCCAGAACTCCCCAGTTCCATTAGTTCTGAAAGAAAAACAGAATCACTCTTACAGATCTCATGAGGATTTTATTACGTGGCTGGTAGACTCAAGTAGATTGGCCACTCTGATCTACCTCAAGGATACTGTGGTTGTTGACTAGACCTTCTGGGTTCTATAGTTGCTAATGACACTCCAAAATACAGTTTCTAAAATGCTGTTACAATGGGAAAATAATCTAAAGTTTAACACTTCCCCTCCAAAAAAAATCACCACCAACAAAACCGCTCATCCCCTAACAAAAACCCTTAAGTTACTTGAGAGCTCAAACTCTTAAAACTATTAATATCAGTGTCAAAAAGTTACTGGGGGTGGTTTTACACTGTTCAACTTATTCATTCAGTTAAAAATGGAACGGTCTAAATATAAAAAAAAAAAATCCATAAGGTGGGAGTAACCATAATTACTTTAATATAATCAATCTATTTCATTCTACAAAACAGTCAAAGACAATTTGCTTTACTTTTTGTATGCTTTTGAGTTTAAAAAAAACTGTAAAAGAGTCACTGAAATTATTCTCCTCTAAGGAAATACTTGAAATTAATTTTGAAATAAATATTTATACATATATACCACCAACCCATCCAGCAAAGGAAACAATAGCACCATTAACCACTTGAATAATATGAGCTGGTTCAGTCTGATTTTAAGACTGAATATTTGCAACATTCTTATTGACAGCATCAAAAAAATACTGCCTCGAACCACAAAAATAAAGTCCTGAGGTGCTGTTGAATCACCATGAACAACACCCACCTTTAGGAACCTGGAAAACAGCTTTGCTCAGTATCCTAACTGCCATGCTACTATTGAATTTTAGAACCCAATTAAGCTGATTAACTTTGGAGCGATTCAGAAGTATGCCTTCTTTAAGCAATTCTGGTACCAAAGTTTACCGTGGCTAGTTCATAATACAAGGAGTGACAGACTCATTTGGAGATTACAGCAGAAAAACAAAAAGATTTTTCATAAACAAGCATAAACTGGGTCAAGACCAGCAGAGATAGTGAGCTGCTAGACGTAGTATCACCTGAAGCGCTTTAACAAAAAGATAACAAGCCGCCTTAAAAAAGGCATCATCCAGGTCCAGAAGTAGCAAAGCAAGGAATATCAAGAAGACATGTCTTAACTTACACTTGCATTGACTGGAAAAGTGCACCATGTACAAAACTGCACTGTGAAATGCAAGCTGTAACAGATTTCTACATATAGGAACTGTGGCTCAGCATGATGGGGAATGGAAATATATCCCTAAACAAACATTTAAGTACCTTCAAAAAATACAAGAAAAACATAAACAAAAAACCAAAAATTACCCAGCCCACTCTGAGAGGTCACACTCAAAGGCTGTGACACTGAACACTTTAATTTCTAAACCCATAGTGATGAACGGAAACAGCCTGACTGCTGCACAGTGGCAGTACTACAGTAACATTCCAGAAACCTGAAGTCTTGATTCACGAGTCTTGAGTGGCTTTTAACAAATAAAGATTCCCTTTTTTCGGTCTTTCAGTACTTACAAGAGAAGGCACTGTGAATATCTGTATCGAGAGGTCAGCAATTGAGAACTCTCTGTCGTGGTCATCTTTCATAAAATCACTCTGCAATCGCTCATAGTTCTATTAAGAAGGAGGCAAAAAAAGGCAAGGAGTGCCAACTATCAGTGTTTAAAAGAAAGACAGGCACTACTCACCAGAGTAGGTACAGTGAAGAGTTGGACAGACAGAGCAGCCACCGATACTGCCCGTTCGTGATCATCCTCCATATAATCTCTCTGCAACTGCCGGTAATTCTAAACAACAAGGGGAAATTCACCTCTAATCCACACTGACCTGATTTTTTAATTTAAACGTCTGCTCTGGGAAACTTTAACGCCATGATAAAAGGAAGAGTAGCTGTTAAGGATTATTATATAAGTATTTTGTACAAAGAACATGACAACCTAATCTGTTCACACATGAGACCTACTCACTCTGATCTTCCCAATAAATGTTAATATTTTATTTCTGCTTGAAAATGTTATTTGTTTTCAGCAGAGTGAGCAGAATTTTGTAACGCTGATTTAAAGCATTACAAATGCTCATTACTGCAGAAATACTAATCAGTGTAACTGAACTGCTCAGAAGCAGTGCTGTGAACAACCTACACCTACAACAATGACGAGTGATTAGTTCTTAAGAAGTGACAGCCTGCACAGTTGACGGCAAAGACAAAAACAGCCAAACTGCTCTAGTTCTGAGCAGTCTCGAGAGCCCATTTTCTCCCCAGGAGATGAGATACCATTATAACTAATATTTTGAAGACAGCTATAAAGAACTCAGCATTTGTTTTTGGTTTTTTGCTTCCAGAAAACAGCACTATTGGGCTAACTAAACTCTCTTCACTGAACAGCTGAAGCATTTAAAGGGTTTGTGTAAGGAAGATACCTACCCTGGCAAAGCAGATGGCGAAAAGTTTCTTATATTTCAAATCCATCAGTAGACTGCTCATGAATAACTGGTGATACACATTTCTAGCTCCTGTCAATAAAAATGAACACAATATTGCATGTCAGTTTTCTATCAACAGTTTATGGAAACATTCAGAAAATTAAACTTGTACAGAGTGAGGAAAGTGTGGGTTTTGGAGCAGAATTTGCTTTGATTAGGTCTGGCAGCAGGCAGCAAAGGAGAAAGACAAAAAACAAAATTCTTCCAAGGGGCATTATTCATTACCTTTGTACAAGACAATGCTGAACTGCAGAATTAAAACATAAACCTTCACACAGAAGTTAACTCAGGAAAATAAAAAGACATTTCTATTTCTTCTCAAGATAAACAGTTAATTTGGATGGCCCGGGGCAAAGAAAAGGGCACACTACTGTAAGAAATCCTGGGTTCTGCAATAAATTTTTATTATTCATGAATAACTCTGCAAAATAATCAGCTTAGCTGCCTCTGAATTTCTAGTCTGCCTGTGCAGCATTCCAGGAAATATTATCAACACAAATGAGAACTGACTGTATGCAGCTGGGAAATACATGCACATATGTACCACTTCTTTCTGCAGGTCACTTCCAAGTCAAAAGCCATTATGCTATTTTCTTAATCCAAAGTAACTACAGAACAAATTATAAAGTAGAGAAATATTGATGCTGAAACAGAAAAGCAAGTTACTCCTTGCTCTCATAGAAGACATTAGCCTAACAAAAACCATATTATAAACTTTGTAATAGTCCACAAGACACAAACACAAGTCAAAGCAGAAAACCTCTGCCTTACCCCTTAGAGACACATTTTGGTAGAAAGGATATAGATGCCAAGATCTTACAAAGCATAGAAACCTCAAATCACTCTACCATTTCCTCAGTTTCCCTCAACTGTTCCTTGTGCAATCAAGTCAGCTTGAATTTCAGATGATGCAAAAACTGACCTAAACCCATCTCTAAACACTCTCCTTAAGTTCTTTAATACATTTGGAAAGCACAATGAAGGGACAGACTGCAGCAAATGACACAATCATAGCTATAACACACCACAGTAAAAGTGATCAAACACGAGCAAAGTGAAAACTTTTAGGCATAGCATCTTTAGTACTTTCCCAAGTCTGAGAAAACTCACCTTTCCACAGTTTAGAATCGTACAGCATTAGCTTATCCACGAGAGAAGAATTTTCACCATCTGGCCCCTCTTGTAAACCAACCTGACACAATATCCGACGAAGGCCATCTTAATGAAGATAAATGATACAAGTTAGCTACAGCTTAAGCACAACTTGGTAAATTATTTTGACATACTGGAATTTTCGTAAGACACAGTAGTAGCCAAAGGGCCCTCCTTTCCTTGACAACTAAATAACACTGCTCATATTTTGCTGACAGAAGTATTTTGTACTTTACACCTTCACAATAACTTCATAGAGCATTAGGAACCTTGTGAAAATTGCCAAACACAATGACTTGTTTCAAAGTTATAAAAGTGTGCCTTCTTAAAATTGCTGCTGACATACCACTATAACTACACAGCAGCTGATTTTCTAGGTTGTATTTTTGCTGTTCAGAGTCTTCTATATGAATTTCATTTTCATAAAACAACTCATGTATATGAGGTTTTTGTATATGCTTACTAGCTGCTAGTATATGGAAGCTTGTCTATGTATTTCTTTCCTAATGGAAAACAGTAATAATTGTTATTATATGGACACGTTAAGTCATTAAATGCTTCTAGACAAGCCTGCACCTGCAAGAGGCCTTATTTCTGCTCACTGCTTAGCCACCTCAGCTTCTCAGGAAGAGCTTAATGCCATGTACATGCAGATCTGCACAGTCTGTGAACCCCTACAGCAGTTTGGAGTTGTTTTTGTTTTCCTTGTGGAGTTGAATTCCAACTGCTGTTATGAAGGGTAAGAAATTAATGCAAATTACTGCACGGTTTTACTGGCAAACTGATGCTTCTTTCTGAAGTGGTGTTTGCTTGAAAAGATATGGGAGTCAAGAGTCTGACATCCATTTCACAGCAACCATTCAAGTTAACCCCGTAGCACAGTGGACTGTGTTTCCCTGCTCCACCTGCCAATCTCCCTTCGCTCAAGGACATTCAAGTATAACCACCGAAGCAGAGCAGTTCTTTCACTCACGTTACAGACAAACACTAACTTTAGGTTTTAAAAATAAAGTGTAATCTATATGGTTGGGTGTGGTAGTTAGAAATCTAAGGGAAACCAACTTTTCTGAAAACGCATTTCACAAAGCCGGGCTCCAGAATGCACTGCAAGGCTGTATCCCAGTAAAGCATTTCAATAAGCAGACATGTAGGCCACAGATAAAACACATACATACTGCTCAAACACCAAATACTGTTTTTTGCCCTTCTGAATCACAAAGGACACAGCACTTAATGAAGTAAAAACTGCAGAGTTTCTAAAACACCTCACAGTAAGAATGCAGACCTTTCATCTCTAATTTGATTCGCCATTAGCATATTCAAGTTCCTTTTTTGCAAATGTAATTTGGTGCTGAAAATTAGTGACTTGGGCACCTGCAGTAAGACTGTGCCTGCCTACAGATTGCATTGAAAGGAAAACTTGTCTATCTATCTTCATGTCCCTCTGTTCTAAAACTTCTTCATGGAAGAACATTAGGAAAAATCTCACTGAAAGGTCATCAGGCCCTGGAACAGGCTGCCTAGGGAGGGGGCTGAATCACCATCCCTGGATGTGTTTAAACGTCACATAGCTCTGGAGCTTACAGGGTTTAGTGGTGGCCTTGGAACACCTGGGGTAATGGTTGGACTCTATGATCTTTCATCCTCGCAGGGAAACTGAGGCAGTGTGGTCTAGATGATAGGACAGTGAGGTGGATCGTGAACTGGCTCCGGCATAGAAGCCCAAGAGTAGCGGTCAATGGGACAGAGTCTAGTTGGAAGCCTGCATCTAGTGGAGTGCCCCGGGGACGGTGTTGGGACCAGTCCTGTTCATGCCATTGATGAACTGGATGAGGGATTAGGGTGCACTGTCAGCAAGTTTGCTGATGACACAAAGCTGGGTGGTGTCACTGACACACCTGCAGACTGTGCTGCCATTCANTGAAGGGTGGGTGTCAGGAGGATGGAGCCAGGCTCTTCTCAGTGTCATCTAGTGATAGGACAAGGGGCAATGGTTGTCAGCTGGAACATAGGAGGTTCCACATAAATAGGAGAAGGAACTTCTTCACAGTGAGGGTGACAGAGCACTGGAACAGGCTGCCCAGGGAGGTTGTGGAGTTTCCTTCACTGGAGACATTTAAAACCCGCCTGGATGTGTTCCTGTGAGACTTGGTCTAGGTGATCCTGCTGTAGCAAAGGGATTGGACTAGATGATCTTTCAAATTCTTTCCAATCCCTAATATTTCTATGATTCTGTGATCTTCAAGGTCCTTTCCAACCAGAACAATTCTATGATTCTATACTTAATACCTAATATTTGACAGTAACACTGGCAAAGAGTTGAACAAACTGCTGCTATAACTTTTCAAACATTACGATTTTCAAAACAATTTTCAAATCTACAAAAATGAACTTACACAAACAAAAACAAATTACCTTTCAAAAAAGGTAATACGATACAGAGATCCTGTTCCTGAAATCCTGGCTAGTTTTTCAATTATCAGTCTAATAAAACATGCAATCTCTGAAGCAATCTTGCACCTATGCCTAGGATATATTCAATGTTACAGCTGAGTGTGCTTTGCTAATCAGTCTCATTAACTTCTACAGATGGACACAACTCAAAGTGCATCGGGGACTGTATCTGTATTTTCTACACATCAGCATTTTGACACATTTTTCCTTTTAATCTCACTCTCCACACCTTCACAACATTATCATGCATTGGGACCAAGTCAAAACAAATAGAGCCTTCCCATAAAAATGATAGTGGGAATCTTGATTCCTTTGAAGAAACTTCTAAATATCTGATTAATACTGTACTGGCTTCTATACTTACCCCAAAACCTCCACACATCCCTATGTTTTTTCTGTTGTTCTACTTAGCACAGAATCTTTCATCATTATTCATCAAATTACTTCTGAATAATTGTTTTATCTAATCAGAAAGGTTATTTTCAGATTGCTGCAATTTTTTAAAAAGAACAAGGACTGAAAAAAGGCTTGATGTCATACAGTGTTTGACAGTGACTCTCAAATTCTGTTCAGCAGCAACTGAAGAGAAAATGGCATCTCAGATCAAGACTGACAGAACTTCCACAAGGAAGCTGGAACTCAGAGCAGCACTCCAATAGGAGAAAACAGAATGGAGTCTGACAAGTTATTAATAGCTTTGCCTTACATATCTGAAATAAGTAGACAAAATTACTTTGGGATTTCAGCTTGCCTCACAAGTATTGTCTAATTTATCTTAAAAACATTAAGCTTGCCCACCTGAATATCCAATAACACTGCCAAGCCAAGTTAGAAGCTTCAGACCAAAGCTCTGATGGGCAACGATAGATGAATGCATCACTTGTACTTTCAATGGCTTTGTCTGACGACTGGTATTTCTCTTCAAAGAAAAAAGGAGGTAATGCACATTTAAGTGAGGACTAGCATACATGTCTGCACAGAATCACAGCATTCCTATGATTGATTTCAATTATTTGTAATATTTATATATATTGGAATTCCTTTCTCCTACATAGGAAAGATGCAAAACCAAAAACATCTGAACATTAATATTTGAAGGAATCTGTTATGCAATAGGAACATATTTAGGCCAATCCATTCTCCACTTTTGGCCTCTTATCAATATAGTCACTGATGGGCTGCATTTCCCTGATAAGCAGTCCTATACACAACCTGAGAGGGCCATGCACACTCCTTCCTCGCAGCAGCCCAGCAAGGAAAAAAAAAACTGTCTACCAACTGTTTTAAAAGATACAAATTAATCACACAAACTTAAAGCAAGAAAGAATTTCAACTAATCTCTGTGTCAGATGTGTTTACAGTTAGACATTACACCTAAAAGCCATTTGTTCTTTGACTGCCTAGGTGGCAAGATATTGTACAGCTTTACCTTTAAATATATGCTAATGATTTAAAAATACCTTAAATAGTTTAAGGCCAGTAACTCCAGTTGCAGTACTTCTTTTTCAGCAGTGGCAGAATTATATACAAGCTATTTAATTCGTGTAAATAAGTACTGTACTGCAGCAGTTAAAGAAAAACTCAGTAGAAAGTATCAAAGTTTAACTTCACTGATCTGAACTGAGATGCAATTCTAAACAATCGTATTGGAAGTTCCTGTACAGACTCCTTTTTCTGAAGGGAAATAGTCTAGGAACTTCGTTTTAGGAAGTTATGTCAGGTGCAATGTAGACCACAAAAAAAAAAAGAAAAAAAAAAAAAAATCAAGAAAACCAGAGCATAAGCCTGTATTTTGATAATTCCGCTGTGCTTACGGCAAATAGTATCTCCAACATTTTGTACTATTACAACAGACTCAGTATGGTAACAACATCACAGAACTATGTAGCAAAGCCTCTTTTTGATTAGGATGTGGCAAACAAGTAGATAAAATTACTTACTACTATGACTGATTTTGCTTGATCGCAGTACTGAAAGTCTCCATATCGAACAGACCTACGACCCTTTAAATTTGTAAAAGAGCACCATTACCACCAGCTTCTAAACCACAAGTTCAAATGATGTGTTCAAATATAGTTCAAATACAGAAAAAGTTCCAGATGTGCATTACCCACATTTTCTATTTTCATTTTTGAAGTACTGTATATAGTTACATACTTAGATGTCTACCCTGCACGTTTTTAAAAGGATATAAAATTATATATGCAGTTGTTATATTAAATATTCTGTATACAATATTGGTTTAACCGTCACATGTATTTAAAATCCTGCAAGCTTATCTTTAGCACTAATCCATCAATCATTAGAGTCAGCAGAATTTAAGACCTTTCAGACATTTCAATGCCTTTCAAAAAGTAGCTATTAATGCTAACTAGTCCACTCAACATACAGCTAAATCATTTGGTTTATTTCAAAACTGGAAGGTTTCCAGGTTTTTTTTTTAATATTTTAAATCTGGTCTGATGCCAAAACACCAGACATACTCTTCAAACAGAACTTTTTCATTTCTTTCACATACATACACACGTACATAGGCACTTGGATAGGTATTTAGAAGTAGGACAGTAAGAGAAAACATATCCAAAATGCACCCTCTACAGTATAGAATATTTGATCAAGTCAGCAAATATTCAGGGATCAGACAGGAATCTTTTGGTTACTGCCATCACAAAAACTTGGCAATGGCAATGACATAAAATTTGGTTCTGTATTGAGTGACAAAGTCTTTAAACTTCCTTTTTATCTGTCCTTCTTGAAATGCTTGAACATCTAAAAACTACAGTCACTGCCATTTTGAAAGAGGCTTCTTCCCCACAGCACCCCCTCAAAAGAAGGCACAAGCCAAGAAGACAATACAGAAGGATAATAATTTTCACAATAACTACTTACAGACTCATGGCACAAATAACAAGACGCAGTTGTCCCTAGCAAGTGTCCCTCTCTTAAAATAACATGCACAAGCCAGAACACAAACCCAGCTGACAGGGTGCTTCTGAGACCAATGTCAAAATTATGTTCAGCATGTGGTGATTGTGAACTCACTGTTCTTTTTACAGTCTGCATTAAATTGTCTACTTCTTCCTGTCATTATCATCAACAATTAAAGAAAACCCAAACAGCTCCACAAGCACCAGAACAAAAGCAGTTAATTATGGATTTTATGCTTCATCATTGAATAGTGTTACTCTGAGAAACATTTCCCATACTTGGAGCACATATAGGGGTTCTTTCAATGTCCCCTCTTTGGTGTACAGTGTGGGATGAGCTAAGCTGCAGCCTGTCTCTGACGGCAGGAGTGCGAGTCACCCTGCATTCACAGGACTGACTGCAGTACAGATACACCGAAACACAAATTCAGTATTAGGGCTAATCTGGACTGACCAATGACTTAAAACAAGCCTGACTCATAGAACTCAGTAACATCAACCACTCTATTTGGGCAAACAAAGTGTAGTCACATAAAATAAACATTAGGGTTAAGTATAGTTAAATGTTCTAGTAATTAATTTACTTACATCTCTATCTACTGTAGTTGCAAAACCAATAGCTTCTTTCTGCGTGCAGTTGACTGCCTTCTGAAGTGTGTAAATGACTTGTTCATAGGTGTGGACTTCATCATTAAACAGCATGCAGTAGTAACTGTCGCTCTTCTCACTTCAAAACAAGAATTAAATTTACATCATTCAAAAATAACAAACATCAACTTGTAGTTTAACAAAGTTTTCCACCAAGCAGACAACCTTAGCCTGCACTTCCTTTGCTGTTCTGGAAAATAACTATTTGAAAAGGACAGACCATGCCTAATGTCCATAGGAATGTGCATCTTTCCTGCAGAATTAAATCCAAAATAAGCAAAATTTAAGGCAATGTGTCCGAGTATTATTTCTGAACATGTGCGGATTATGAATTGAGTTTCCCACCACGGAAAACATATTTCCTGCCAATGCAGCTGTGGCTTAATACATCCCCCCTCAGCTTCTTAGAGATGTCACCAGTTTTGGCATTACATTGTCACACCTGTTTCCCCAATTCTGCAACAAGCTCTATTAGACAACAAAAATTTGGCAGTCTCATAAAAAGCCCAAATCCCACAATCGCCACACCCACAACTTGCTTTAGGGTATTGTATTTTGCTAATACTTCTTTTGCAATATTAACAAACCTACAGCATTACAATGACTTTGCTCCATGTGGAGTTAACTGGGCTGTACAATCTCAAATGCAAAAACCATGAGAAAACAGATTTACTGAAATGATTTAAGTGCATTATCTATAAAATATTCCTGACTATTTTAGGACATAAAAATCAGAATTTTCATTTTTTTTTACTGCAAGTATCGCTAGCCTTTAAAAAGCAGAAGTTAAATGCTGTACTTACATCATTTCTAGGCCAGGCAACTCATTTTCCTTCTCCCATGTTAATATATCTACTGCATATTTAAACGTGATGGCAAAAATATTATAAGCTCTTGCTACCATATCTTCTGGCAGTTGCACAAGTGGATCCTGGAAAACAGAAATTGAAAAATTAAATTATACTCAAGACAGAAACTGCCAAATTTGCACCTCTCTCTGTCAGAGATGATGTCATTGTATTTAGTCATGTCTTTAATTGAGGAAAAATAAGAGTGCTGCTTCATTCCGCAAAATCAAAGAGATTGCTTTTTGGAGCAACATTGCCAGCTCTGAACTAGGTAATACAGGTATCACTGACGTTTCCTTCCAAGTGAATAGAAAACATTAAAAACCTCTTATCTGAAAGGATTCTCCTCTACTCCTTCAAATTTTTGATGTTCAGAACAACTAGTCTCTCTCTGACAAAGCTAGAGAGGGAACACAGCATGCCCTGCAGGTCTCCTGCATATATACACTACATTGGCTTACTGATTCACTTCATCTTTCGGTGTTTCAAGTATGTGCAATAGTTAGCCAATCAAAACATTTAACAGCAGCACCATTTCTGGTTTAGGATTACCCCACAGCAAGTTCTGTGTTTCACACAAGTATAAGTTGTATGAAAATAGCCACAATAATCTTCTCAGAACTAAAGTCTACAGGAGGCCCTGGATAGTCAGCAATTCACCTGCACTAGTAAAGTTTACCCACACCCCACCCCTCCATCATTTTTAGGGAATATCTGGAAGCTTTACAGGAATGTTAAGAACTGCCATTTCTTTTGCTCCATACAAAATGTAGCTCCATACCCTGGATATGTTGCATAGTGATAAGTCTGTTTAAAGTGCTGGGAATGGAGGTAGCGCTGCTGCTCAAGAATTGCCTTCTATTTCAGTGACTATCACTATCCTAGTAGTGACTAGTAGTACAAGAACGGAACATTTCTGGTCTGAAATGACTGAAGAGACTAACACATTCCACACCAGTGGGATATCCAATTCTGGAGTCTGCCAATATAAGAAGAATATGGAACTGTTTGAGCAAATCCAGAGGAGGCCATGAGGATGATCAGGAGGCTGGAGGACCTCTGCTATGCGGACAGGCTGAAAGAGTTGGGGCTGTTCAGCCTGGAGAAGAGGTATAAGGCTCTGAGACGTCCTTACAGCAGAGTTCCAGTACCTGAAGGAGCTACAAGAAAGTCCCTCTCCAGCTTTCCATGACGGACTCTAGTGAATAAGATAAGGGCAATGGTCTCAAGTTAAAAGAGGGGAGATTTAGATGAGATATTTGAAAGAAACTCCTGTGATAGGGCAGAGGCACTGGAACAGGTTGCCCAGGAGGTTTTGTCTGCTTTGTTCCTGTAAGTGTTCAATGCCAGGTTAGATGGGAATCTGGGCAATTTCAAATGGTTATAGATCACTTTTGCCCCTCTACCAAGATGTTATGTTTCCTTTCGAATATATATAAACTTTTAACAACAGTTGTGGTTTGTGTTAGTCCAGCAGCTTGAATTCATTCTGCAACAACCAGAACGTCTTTTTGCATTTAATATGTCCTAGCTATTACATGATGAGAAATAGCGACGATATGGTCCCTTTTTTTTACCTTCTGCATACCAAACACGATTTTATAAGCCTGTATCTTATATCTTCAGTATGGCTTTCCTGTAACAACAAATCATTTTGATTTAAAAAATGTGTGTACTTTGGTAAGGATCGGAACATATGTTGCACAAACAGCTTAATTTGGCTTCTTCATGCACATGATTACATACAGATTTCTTTTTTCACATGGCAGACTTCCTTCACCTTTCAGAATAAGAGAGAAAAACAAAGAAACAGAACTACAGCTGCATGGATGGCCATGAACACACAATATGAGGCCTTCAAGTAGAAAATGTCATTCTGAATAACTCCTTAAGTTAGATGAGACATTATTCTGTTTAACAGTGTGGTTCAAAGGTTTCTATTAAACTTTCTCCCATCTCTTATGCTGGCTATACAGGTTATAAAATAAACTCATATGAACGATTTATACATATACCCAAACAGTGATACATGATGTTTTGAAACATAAGGTCTCAAATTGTTCTCACCTCTTCTTCTGCAGTTTCTGAAGTGTTAAGCTCATGCTTTTGACAGTAAGGACCTTCCTTCCAAGCTTCTGTGTCACCACAGTCACAGAAACCTCCTCCACCTGATGTCGTCATCTAAAATTATTTAAAAAGAGAACAGTTCATGTAAATACGCATATACAGACGTGCATGTTAAGAAATGAGTAGTCATGGCTAAACTACAAAAGCACAATCACAACAGTTGACAACTTTGGCCAGTATCCTCCTAAAACAGCACAATGAAACTTTGGCTGCTTCTATGCTAGTTGAAAGTTCATCTACTTTCTTTGCATCTTTTCTATGCCAAAAAAACCCACCAAACATGAAAAATAAACCCTTCAGACACCCCCACTCCACCTGATCTGAAGGCTGTGGGCTTTTCCTGGTTTTCAAATTTTTTTAATCTATTTCTTGCAATGCCATCTGTATCATTTCAGGTTCTCACATTTTTAATCTGAGCAAAGCTAAACCATTTTAGATAACACTTACAGAGTGAGCACAAGATGTGCTGTTTACAGTAAAAAGTGTTTACAAACAAAAATTATTCACACAAGTCTTCGAACCCAAGACAGTATCTTAAAGCTGCATGTTTACACTGTTGTAATAGAATTTATTTTAAAGCTAACACCATCTCGAATAACTAAGTGCAATAACACTATTTTCAAACCACAACTATTAAGCATTTCATAGAAGTATTCTTTCACCCATTTTTGGCATACAGGTACATCCTGCAGCATCACAAGTCATGACATTTGATGTCTCTCAGATTTGGTAATTCACTAAGCCAGTGTGCTGGTATCAGCAAACCAGATTTGGTTTCTTGGGACAATTCTGGGTTTTTAGACTTTATTTCCTAAATCCTAGTGCTCAGTGTAATCATGCAGTGAGCAGATTTACATGAACAGCAGTGCAGAATTGTAAAAAACCAGATTTATAGAAAGGCTGTTTGGTAGTTCTCACTTCTTAATTCACAAACACACCAAGTCCTTGTTGGTTTTGTTTGGCTTCTTGGTTTTTCTTGAACAGATCTGTACTAAGAGCAGTATAATATTAAAATAAACAGCATCTGTAGTTTTAGTTTCATACTTTCACTTCATATTTAGAACCAAAAATCCTGCTATTGTATAGAACTCTACTACTATTCAGATGTTTATAGCAAGTCAGTTTCCAGTAAAAGTGGTTCAAGTTCTTGCAGGATTACTGCAAACAGAATTCCTAATTTGGTGTTCATCCAGCATTTTGAAATTCCTTACACCTTCTTAAACTTTAAACAAGGCGTTTCAATATACATACAAAATCAGTAATGACTACATCATCTACCCCAGTGGGATTTACTAACCCTGTATCGGTGCTCTCTATGAATGCTTCCAAGAAAGCACTCCATGCATAACACACAAGTTGGGTCAACAGCACAGTCTCTGAAAACAGCAACAAAACAGGGGAAAAAAAACCCAGCATTAAACAAATGTTTCTGACTTTCGCTACACATTTTACAGCAGATAAATCTCAAATACCATTAATACAAACCTTCTGACTAATTTATATATTGTTCTGAAAGAGGAAAAAGATGGCTTCCCAGGAAAAGGAGACAAAAGAGAAAGAAAACCTGTTTTTTTAACCTAACAGACACTACAGTATTGTCTGGGTAGCATGCGTATTTGCTACCAAGCAAGTTCTCTGAAGTGCAGAGTACAAGCATGAACAACTTTCAGCAACCAGAGGAGACATTTTTCACTGAACACTAGGAAGAAAGCAAGCACACAACAGATTAGATCAAAACTCTGCTTCCAAGTTTAGCTCTGCAAGCTCACTGAAGAGGTCCAAGAACAAATTTTCCTCACTCTGATCAGGGATAACGATTAGGTCCTGTCTACCGTATTACACAAAAGTAGTATTTTCTAGCAAAAGAGGTTGAGAACAAATGACTGAGCCAATTATGAAGCAGAGCTAACTGTCTCCCTGAGGAACACTAAAAATGCATGAGTCTATGTAATGCAAGTGACTTCAAGGCACCACAAGATTCAGACAGGCAGGTTTTGCAATCTAAAAATAACTACCAAGAGAATTAATGCCTTATGATCGTTATTATTAAAAAAAGAAACAACTTCTTTAGCTCAAAAGAAAACTCTAGGGATCATATGAAACGTTATTATCGAGAGCTCTCTTAATTTCCATTCACCAAATAAATGAAACCAAGTAATCATTGATACATAATCAGGCAAGCATGCTTTAACTATACACAGAGGCACCATTTTCACATTTGTTTTCACCACAGAAGCCACTAAAGGTGACAATGTCAAAGCAAATCATATGACACTTCTGGTTTAGAATAATTTGTGTTCATGGTATTTCTTTTTTCTTTTAAAAAATATAATGCCTTCTTGCACATATTACTTCTAGTCTGCAGTCCAATTGGACTAAAAGCTGTGAGGTTGCGTTTTTCAGCTCTCTGGGACTCTGTGGGACTCTGTGGGAACAATTTCACAAAAAGGAAATAAAGAAACTGAGAAAATTCATTTTTCTAGCATCTGATAGTCTTCACCCTCCCTATCTAGATTTTTCTGCCTTTTCACAGGTGTGAAGGAAGAACCTAAGAACATTTGAGAGGAGATGGCAGCTGATATGAAACATGTACTATGGGCACATACACTCGTCTGCTTACTTCTGATTAAAGCCCTTAAATCACATTGACAGTTCACCTCAACCACTCTCTTAATCTTACCTTTCTTTTGTCTGGAGAACACTCAGCATTATACTAAAATATTATTTCTCCATTTACAAGTCTATAATACATTAAGTTTCCCCTGGTCCTACCAGTGCCACAAACACTGTGACGCTACTTTAAAAAATATATTTTTATTAGAGCAGTATATTATTAACAAAAATATATTCCACAGCTTCACAAATGATAAATACTTCACAATGTTAAGCTGAACTACCTGCAAGAATATGTAGGCTCTCCCACTTTAAACACACGGCCACAGAGATGGGAAGGCCTGTTTGCTTGCTCCAGCTTTTGAAAACCAAATGCAGGATCTTCGCCGCAAAGATACCATTCCATTGGTCCCAGTAAAACGTGCTGTGCCAGCATGTCTTCTCTCTGTGGGGCAGGGTTAGGGCCCCTGCAGTAAATTTTTGGTACATAATAGGCCAGATGCTGGTAAACTTCTTTCTGAAGGTCATTTGCTTGCAGCCATTTCTTTTAAATTAAAAAGAATGAGAACACAAATTGTTTGTTAGTAAAAATACCAAACATAGCTCTACCCATCAGGATGACTCTTTCATTTCTAAATCAAAAATCTGAACTGCCATTGCAAAACCAGAAAGTCATCTTAAACCTACATGATCACAGAATGCAGACATTAGGAAAAGCATAATTTACTCCCCTGCTTGCACATTTTATTTTTGATATACTAAATTCTTTACGCAAACACAAGATTTAAGAGACCAAATTCTTAAAAATTGTCTTTGATGCCTGACCAGTAAAACATCCCATTAGCAGTGACATTTAGGATAAGACTAAACTTTGCTGGCTGCATTTCTCTGGAGTGCAGACTGATGCTGCCAGCTGGGGACACAGAGGAACAGCGGAAGCCTGAAGTTGGCAAGTAACAGGGACAGTCAAAAAGCACAAGAACAGCAAACACAGCATTAGGTAACAGTCTCTCACGCCATTTGAGGAAATGGCCCACGTTTGAGCAGTCTGTTTCTGAAGGGCTGCACCCCATGGAAGTGACACATGCTGGAGCAGTTTGTGAAGAACTGTAACCCAGGGTAAGCACTCACATTGGAGAAGTTCATGGAAGGCTTCCTCCTGTGGGATGGACCCCACAATGGAGCAGGGAAAGAGTACAGAGTCCTCCCTCAAAGAGGAAGGAGCAGGAGAGACAATCCCCCTCCCCATTCTCCTGTGGGGAGGAGGTAGAGAAATGAGGAGTGAAGTTGAACCTAGGAATAAAGTAGGTGTGGGAGGCATGTGCTTATAAGATTTTAGTTTATTTCTTATTATTCTACTCTATTTTTAAGTGAATTTCCCCAAGTCAAGCCTGTTCTACTCATGTTGATAACTGCTGAGTGATCTCCCCTGTCCTTATCTCAACCCGAAAGCCTTTCATTTCATTTTTCTCTCCTGTGTCCAGCTGTGGACAGGAGTGACAGAGCAGCTCTGGTGGGCACCTGGCATCCAGCCATAGTCAATCCACCACAATTGCCTTAGTGAATCAGTTGTGAAAAACAATGCTGACAGGGTTTTAAAAAGCCACTAAACTACTGTACCTGCAATAAGCCACTGAAAAGCTCATAGCTGTTTCTAGGTATTTTTCCTCTTATATACACAGAGTAAAAATATCCTCAAGGACAACATGTAGTTCTGCCTTGTGGATGACCATTTTATAAAGATTTAAACTGTAAATTAAAGCTACAAGGTCTGTATAATAAATAAATGGGAGCAGGCACATACTACAAGCATGCACTGATTAGATCCTGTGTTACATAAACAGCCTTAGTTCTCACTGTAAATGTGACCACCAGATACCCTCTGACAACTTCAGAAAAAGAACTGAGAATCAACCTAAAGGTGCACATGAAAACCAGTAATTAATAATAATAAATGAGTCTGATAATCAAATATTACTTGATTACAGAACTTGATTTACTCTGAATTATTTATACAAACTCTGACGAACTCATAGCTTGAGATAAAATAGTTGTAGAAAGTTCTTCAGGACAGAGTCAATGGTAAGATTGTCTAAAAACAAGGCAAAAATCTGGCCAAATGTACCACAGTAGTCTCACTTAGTAAACTATGCTTTCTAAAACAGAGCTTCATATGAAATAAACCCCTTATTTGTCTGCACGGTTCTCAGTGGAATGTTTTCCACACTTCTCTTTCCCTAAATTTACATTCTTAAAATCATAATCAATCAACTAAATCCTTCCGTATTGATCTGATTTTGATAGACAAAGCACAGATTTTTTTAGTCCATAGCAAAAGGCTGTTAAATAGACATATCAAATAATCTAGAAGTTCGCAGATAATCTCACCGTTCCCAGCAGGATTCAGAGAATGCCTCACAAACAAGGTGACATTTACTGATAACTTGATTTGTTGGGTTTTGTCCTAACTCATTCATCTTTTCCTCTGCTTTCATCCTTTTGCCAAGTATCTACTACTACTGGGAACTGACCCAATCACGGGGAAACTGAAGTATCTTCCAAGATTTCTAGATTAATACTATTTGTAGACTATTCTCTAGCGCATATGTTAGCCATTGTCAGTAAAATTCCTTCTTTTAATTCAGAAGAACATTACCAGCTTCTATGTAGAAAACACACCGTGTGTATTAGCTGTATTACAAGCTCAGACAAATACCTGGCCAGAGAAAATTCTTGTTCCTCGAGTAAACAGCTTTCCCATCCCAAAACACCTGGGAGTAGTTGCCTGAAAGTTAGGTGTGGCAACACTGAATGTCATCACACCTAAACCTCTTTGTGGAGCCAGTTCTATAGATATAACTGTGCCTGCAGTTTTGGAAATCAGATCCTGGCTAAGAGTATCAGAGGGAAGAACAGACTACAGAAACAAGGAAAACATGTCACTCCAAGAGCTAGAGGTACCAGAAAGGCAACTCAAAGTCATGCTGAGCATGTAAAATTGTTATGGAAATATATACACCTGCAGACATATACTGTGCTGCTTTTCTAAATCACTAATGGTGAGGCCCTGAACTCCAGCAACGCTCAAACCTTTGGAATTTACTTGCTTGAAGACAAGTTTTCAATCAGTATTTGTCTATCTTTTGGCCTGAAGTCACACATGAGAAAAGCTAATATTTTATCAAAAAGAGAAGTGTATTCCTGTGCATTTCCTCCCCCCTCAAACTCCTGCAGAAATTTTTGACTGCCTCTTAAAATCTAATACCCAAAAAGCCTGGATCAAATGACATTTTATGTAAGTAAACACCTACTGGTCCATCAGGGTTTATATTAAAGCATGAGCAAAACATGTAACACAAATAACCCATAAATCAACTCAGCTTAGTGTTTCAAAACCTAAAATGTTTAATTTATGGGGCTTTAGCTGTACAAATAAATATTTGCAATGCAGACTCACGTTCTGTTACAGACAATTCATTCTCATGATTGTTGTTATTTGGAAGTTTACCATTAAGTTATTGCAATGAGAAGCTGAAGTTTAAAGTACTACAATTGCTTTGGGCTGGCATTTGTTTTGTTAAGAGTGGGTTATCAGAAACGGAAGGAGAAAAACAATGCTAAATCCCAGGTATGTTGTTTACATATTCAATCAGGCAGTCCCAGTAGCAATTAATTGCTGGCACACTGTAGACTTGAAAATGACAGCGCTCAGAATTGCAGCTTGTGTTGGGGATGACACAGACTAAAAATGAGAAATAATTGGCTAGATTTGAGCTGGCACTTGTATATTTCCTAAACATGTTTCACTTAGTGCATCTCTGCCTTGGTGTGACTCACAAAACTACCTGCTACTAAAACAAACAAGGTAGTCTGGGCTACTTCATGTGTTTGATGGAATTATTAGGTTTGCTGTTGAGGGGAAGTAAAACTAGTCCTTCCTAAGAGCTTCCTGGAGTTAAACTTCATAATATGCACCTAACCATGCACATTTGCCCACATCCTCATACCTCTGTTGGCACTGTAGATACACCAGCATAATCTGAGGATAATCTGAATTACAACATTGGCTTTTATTTTCTTCTGGAAAACAGACAAGATAATTCTCACTGAAATACACTCAAACAACTCTTGGAGGTCTTATCCTACAGACACGCACATGAGTAGCCCAAATATTTTAACACACATCTCAAGTGCACATCTGGTACCCAGGCCAAAAACACATTTCTCTAAAAACTCAATAATTCTGTTCCCTTCCAGCTCTCTTCACACACTATTCTCAGTGGTGCTCAACATTAAGACAAGGAGTGAAGGACACAAACTGAACACAGGAGGGTCAATTTATACATTAGGAAAACCTTTCTCACTGTGAGGATGATGGAGCTCTCAAACAGGGTGCCCAGAGAGACTGTGTAGTCTCCTGCTCTGGAGACATTCAAAACCCATCTGCTCATGTTCCTGTGCCGCCTGCTCTGGGTGACCCTGTTCTAACAAGGAGGGTTGGACTAGATCTCAGAGGTCACCTGAACCCCAACTATTATGCGATTCCATGATTCGAAGATTATTTCACATATTACACTGATTTTACTAATATTTCCTCTATGAGTGTCCCTTTCTAATGGTCCTGACCAGTGCAAGCTGTGGCCAGAACTGCACCTTACATACTGGAGAAGAAGGAAGAGCCTTTAATGGAACACTACAAACCATGTTTGGGGGCCGACATCCATCTAAGTTAATGGGAAGAGAGAGTAATTTTCTCATATCGAACCACGTCTGTCAGCACAGAGAGACGAAAAGGCAGCAAACTGGGCAAAGCAGAACTTCTCCGCCGCCTGGAGAAGGAGCGAGAGGCAGCAGCAGTGTCCCCGCGCCCAGCGGGGCTTCTCCGGGAAAGAGTCACCTGCGCCAGCCGGAACAACAGGAAGAGCCGGCAGCGGCCACGATGGATCCCGCCTGCTACACGGGCCACAACACCGAGGCTGAGGCCAGCGAGGGGAGCCGCTACCAGCCAGGGCCGTCCTCAGAACCCCCTCATGGAGCGAGAGAGACACACACACCCCCACGCATACATCCCCCCCATCCCCGGCTTCGGCCCGGCCCAGGCCCTCCCGGCCCCGCCGCCGGCAGGGAAGCCCCTCGGCCCCGACTCCTTCCCTGCCACAAGCGCTCCTCGTTCTCTCTCACCCCGGCGATCTCCTCGGCGGAGCACTCCAGTAGGCTCTTGTCAATAGCCTGCACCTCCGCCTCCAAGTCCGCCGCCATTTTCTCCCTCCTCCTCCTCCTCCCCCCGACCCCTGTGCTGCCGCCGCCGCCGCCGCCGAGCAGGGAGAGCCGGAACCGGGCCCGGCTGCCCGCTCCGCCCGGGATCCGCTTCCGCCCCGCCCCCGCCCGCGGGGCCTTCTGGGAGCCGCAGTTCCTGCCCGGTGGCGGGTGGGCCTGTGAGTCTCAGCAGAGCGGCTCACCCCAGCGCTGTCGCTGTGGGGCCTCTGTCCTTCCTGTATCCTTCCCGGCTCCTCAAGCCCACCTGCCCCTAAGAGCACGGGAGGTTCTCCTTGGACCAGTAAAAACGGTAAAATAAAAGCGTAAATTACATGGAGTCATGGAATGGTTTGGGTTGGAAGGGACCTCAGATCATCCAATCCCAACCCCCTGCCATGGGGAGGGACACTTCTCACCGGAGCAGGTTGCTCAGAGCGCCATCCAACCTGGCCCTGAACACTTCCAGGGATGGAGCAGCCACAATATCCTTAGGAAACCTGTTCCAGTGCCCAGCCCCTTCACAGGGAGGAATTTCTTCCTAAGATCTGGATCTAAATGTCTGTGTAGCTTTAAACCATCCCCCTTGTCCTATTGCTACAGTCCCTGCTAAAAAGTCCCTCTCCCGCTTTCCTGTAGCTCCTTTGGGCTCTGGAGGGCTGTGACAGGGTCTCCTTGAAGATGCCTCTTCATGGGGCTGAACAGCCCCAACTCTCTCAGTCTCTCTTCATAGAAGACTCTCATCCTTGTGGCCTCCTCTGGGCTGACTCTAGCATGTCCATGTAGTTCTTGTATTGAGGGGTCCAGAACCAGACGCAGTACTCCAGGAGAGTCTCAAGATAGCAGAAAAGAGGGAAAATCTGACATGCCCTAAAACTGACAACTATGTATATAAGACAGACATTACTCCATTGCAGAAGCTCTAAGTACTGTGGCCTGCTCACACTTCTCTGGCTCCCACACACCTCCCAGCATGTATGTTTGTAGCTCAGCTTTGCTCATTCAGGTAGAGCTCTGGGCCAGTGACTTTGCAAAAAGTCAACCCCACCAAAAACCAGCAAACAATACTACCACCTATAACTCCATTTAATACAGGCTCAGCTTTTTACAAGGTCTTTCCCAAAACCAGTTGTACCACTGTCATACCTGCAGGCTCGTCTGCATGTCAGTGCTGCATCACCATAATTACAACCTAAAAGCCGAGCAGACATGTCTAACCATGTGTGTACATCTACTCAGCACCTGGGTTTCACACCACACCTTCCTCAGCTCACAGGGATTTCTGTCTGGACTGAAGTGTCATGTATGTACCCTCTGTCAGCCTTCACAGAGATAAGAAGCCACCCTACAGGAACCTACCCCAGCAAAAGGGGCTTGAAGCTGTTGACCTCAAAAGGTCCCTTCCAACACTAATCATTCTATTATTCAATAATGCATTTATTTTATGATTCTGTGATTCTAAATCCTGATGAGGAAGGGTCTGCTCCTCATAATTGACACTCCCCACAACACATGGGAGGGGAATAAACAGGCAGGAAAGGCAAACCATGTTATAATTGGCTGAATTACTGGCTGTAGATGTTATCTTTGCCAACAGCACAAACGTAGAAACATAGTGGGAATTCACAGTCAGGTTTTCTCTTTTTGATCTAATTTCCTTCTTCCTCCTTCTCCCCTCAACTATTAATTTAAAGATTGAGTTCCTCAAGGAAGATTCATTATATGTATCTATCCAAGCAGTTACAAATACATCCATGGCCATATATTAATCAATGCAGGACGGTGGGCTGTGTGCCATTGCCCGCCTGGGTTCTTCTCAAAGAGATTTGATGTTCCCTGCATCAGGGGGCAGCAGCGCACGTTCGCATGTTAGTCAAGACTATATAAGCACTTGTTTCTGAAACATCAGGGATTTGTAAATCATCACATTCACTTATATACAGTGTTTGGGAGTTCTGAGGATTTTTGAGAAGAAGGGAACATACATGTCTGGAGAAACTGACTGCAAGAATGGAAAAGATGGGTTTAGCTGGTGCTATGAGGGAATCATAGAATGGTAAAAGATGGCCTCTAGAATATTAATTTAATCTCCTAATAGCCAAAGAATAACTGTCATTTCCTTTTGTCTGACTGTACCCTTATTATATGCAGGTTACATCTTTATACTGTATTTATTTTTATATCATTTGCCTCTTTTTGAGTGATCCGTAAAACAGAAAAGAATTTATATTCCTTAGAAGATCAGTGAAGCCCACGCTGCTTCTCATTCATGCACCGTTGATGCCTATGGAATACAGAACATGACACTTCTTTGGAAGAAGGGAGAGGGTGAAAGAAAGCTGCTTGGTTTAATTTTCTTTTTGTCTGGGCTGTATGAAGAAAATGTTAGAAAAATCCCAGGGTTTTATTAATGTGAAAGGCATCTTATTTTACCTACAAAGGTGGAAAAGCTATTATTTCAGTCGGAGCATAAAAACTTGCTGGGGATGATATTTTATAACTTTTAGTAGAATTTTCTGTAACTTCTAGCCTCTGCCATTAACAACATAAGCAAAGATATTATTCAAATTCAGGACCAATAATTAAGGTTGAGGATATTGCCTTTATCTTCTGCCAAAAAGCCTAAGTCTTCCCAGGTTTATTATCAGATAGAAATGAAAGAAAAGAAATCTAGGTAGTTTAATGTTTCATTAGGGTTAATAGTGAAACTTCATGCCATTTTCCTGATGGTTCCTTTCTAAAACCTGTTTCAGAAGCTACTAATGGAATAGACTCTTCCACACTAGAAGGATTCCTCTTGATGCAAGTCCAACAGAAATTGATGAAATCAGAAGGTAAAGGGATGCTGGAGTAGATTTTTAAGGTTTGCTGGCATGTTCACTGTACCTTAAATGCAGTCAATGTAATAGCATTGTATTAATTTGAATGTAAATAGAAAAATGTGGCATATTGAGACTGCAGCAATAGATGTCTTCTGTATAGACTCCAAAGAGTCAAATGCTATTTCATTTTCACCACATTAATGGAGTCTTCTGGCAATCATTAGGAAAGTCAAGTCTCATGAGATGGATTCAGAAATGTGTGCTGTGAATGGTTCTTCTGGTACTGATAATACAGATTTTTAAAGCATTTACCTTGCCTGCTCTCTAAACCAAGGCTGCAGTTGTAACGATTTCAAAGGTTAACTGTTAGAGCAAACAACCAGCATTTTACTGCATGAAATTGATCTTACATACCTATAACTAAGATTGCCACCCTGCAAAGACATTTGTTTCTCTTTAATCCTCCCTAAGTCAGCAACCATTTCCACCAAATACAGCATGTGTCTAAGTGTAGGATTCATGTGTATATTTTCAGTAACAGTAATTTTGACAAAAGAGTTTGCTTAGCAGATACTGAATGACCCAAGCAGTGATTTTTACACTGCAAATAGAATTTTTTAAGCCATTATCATTTACATGGTTTCTCTCTCTTCCTCTTCAGTGCCAGATAAAGTAGGATTGTAGCTACCATCTCCTACATTGTCTTCAGATAAATTCAGATGGTAATTCTTTTATTTCTGTACTGCCAATTCCAATGACAAATTATGCTGACCAAAATAGAATTTTGCCTGTGATAATGTTAATTAAAAGATGAATTGTGAATGAGGTGAACGATGACACCCAGTACTTGGTGGGTTGATAAGACATAGTTCACTAAGCAAGACATTATTCAGAACAAAAGAGCACACAGTAATCTGCAAACACAGGTTATTTTAGGAATTTTGTTCAGAATTAGAGTATTAGGCTATTAAATTAGACTATCTGACAAACTGTAGGTGATTCTTTGTTCCTTGGAGGCACAAGTGCTGAAATATCAGCCTTTTTAGCAGTAAATCAGAACAAGCTTATTTCTTTTTCCCTGCTTTGTCTTTTAGGTTATAGGTATCTAATATTCTAAACCTGAAATCAAGATAAATGATTTTTTAAAAAGATACTAAAAGCAGAGCATAATAACAGGGAGCACAAGAGACATAATAACGGGAAACAAAAAGATACAATGGCCATCTTCCCATCTGGTGAATGTGCTCTGCAAGTCTAGCAGAGGCAGTTACATAACTGATTTATATTGGATTAGGCAACAGCAATATTGCTAAGCAAACCAATGTGCAAAATTAGAAGGCTTCTTCCACAGTGGAAATGAAGAAAAAAGACAGAGGAAGGGTTCTCACTTAAAATCCAGTAAGAGGGCAGGGCAAGTGGGTGTGCATCTTCATTAGCGGATCATGTCAGAGCGACAATGTGATTTATTCTCATCACACAGCCGTCTTAGAAAAAATACAGTGCAAACTCTGTCCGTGATAATTTTGCTGCTTTCTGCAGTGTAACGTGTCAACAGTCTAGAGCTCAAGCTGGTAAGTTAAAATGCCAAACCCTAAAAGAGATTTAACGGGAGCTAAGATAATGATAATGAGTTTTACAGGGGGAAAAATTAACATGGCAGCAAAGGAAAAAGAAACCCCAACATGCCTGATCTCGCTGTACATTGAGAACACTGCTAGTGCATATTTAGACACGGCAGTTAATACAAAGAGGTGTGTGAGCTGGTACCAAGAAAGCCAACACTTGTGGCTCAAGGGTGAGCAGCTTTGACACCCAAAAATGTGCAAGTATCCCTTGACATTTTTGCTATAGCTCACGCCCTTCCTCCTGGCCTACTGATGGATGCCGATGAACATTCAGGCTTATGTTGCAGCTTTCCCTTTAGAAGCCTTTATTTGTGTCCTTGACTATTTTTTAAACCTGAACCGATGTATTTTTCCTTGAGACTTGTGCCACCTGTGTTTGTGCGGCAAGCCTACACAGACTGGTAGGCACCCATATGAAACGTAATTGTGTACCCTATGTTGCTATAGGACCAGACTTTTCAAACCTAAGCAGGAGCAGTCACAGAATTGTAGAATTATTTAGGTTGGAAAAGACCTTTAAGATTATTTAGCAGGAACTGCAGCACAAGAAAGTGCATTGTCAGGCTTCAGAGACCTAAATCTGTTCTCATGAGTGGGTGTAGGTTACGGTGAAGTAGGTAGGTTAAGCAGCGCAGCTACAACAGAAGAGGACCTCAGCGTCGTCATGGCCACTTTGGTGGCTCTAACAGAAGGGAGAGTCTTGCTTTTCCATACTCGCAGCACTAGGTGGCAATGCGCTGCACAGGCATGGCGGTGCAGAAACCCTCTTCAGCTTCCATTTCAAGCCCCAGCTCCCACCCGCGCCAGTCTGTAACCGGAAGGGTGTGGGCGGTGGGACTGGAGGAGCCATCGAGTTGGGAATTTTTTTCTCTCAAATCAGACTTTAACTGCTTAATGACTGGTACTTGGGAAAATTCAAGACATTTTTTGAATGAGTCAGGTGTTAGAATTTAAGAAACGTGCTGTAAAATGCCTGAGGGCTGTGGATAGGACTTTGAGTGGTAGAAGAGGCAGGAGAGAGAGGCAGGAATAGCCAAGGACCACAGTGATGGATGGCAGGATGAGTGCAGCTGTGGTCATCCTTTGGCAGAAGAAACTGGAGGAACCCTCTCTAGCAAAGACCACAGCACTGGCGAGGAGCCCGTGGTTGTTGTGAAGAGCTAGACACCATGATGATGACAGTCATAAACAGTGCTTGTTCTCATCTGATAGGTGTGAGAACTGATACTGAATCACTGGAGGAAGGTTCTTGGGTCCATCTGAGTCCACACTTGGGTTACGCAGCAGATATGGGACTATAGAGCACATGAGCAAAGGCAGAATCATAGAATCACAGAATCATTAGGGATTGGAAGGGACCTCGAAAGATCATCTAGTCCAACCCCCCTGCCATGAAATATTTACCTGAGAGTGTGGAAATGCTTTGAACAAGCAAACTCTTCTTCTTTTTCCTCTTAATTCATACAATGGAGCAATTTTAAATTAGAACAGGTTGTAACAGATTTAATTGAGATCACCATGGTGCCTAGTGTAATGTTAGAGCATTTTCCAGTTTATCTTTTCCCCCTGATTTTAAAGAGCTGAACAGTTTTAAACTGTGGATATGATGTAGAATGTGTGGCTGCTAGACAGTCCTCACCAATCAGAAATATACTTTTTTACTGCACCATGATTAATTTTGTTAGATAAAACTACTGAAATACAACTGGGGGTAGACAGAAAAAAGCATTTAAGTGCTGTACAGTCATGATTTACGCTTTGGAGATGCATTTAAGGCTGTCTCCAGCAGAACGGCTTCATCCATTTTCCAAACATTCATTTGTTTATTTCAAGATTAGTCTCAGTTATAAACAGACATTAAATCACCTCCAGGCCCTAATACATTGTAATGAAGTATTGTAAACCATGTAGTATGTTGGTTTAAACAATGTAATCAGAAAGCAACAAAACCATTTTCTCCTGGTTCTTGCTTGCTCCCCCTGACTTCTTCTGTCTGTTCAAAGAAAAGTTCTTTTTAGCCTGTAAATGTCAAGGTCAATCAGAGGTCAAGTTTGTGCTTTTGAGCTGTGGTTCCTTTCAGGTTATTTGCTTTGTTTTATTACTGAAAGGAGCCATCCATTTTGGCATATAGAGCGGAGAAGTCATGTAATCCTATTAAACACAAAACCAACATGTACAAATAATGGTGAGGGTTTGACAACTGCACAAAAGCCCCCTTTTTCTGCCCACGGTTAAGCCCGCGCCGAGTAATTAATGGTCCTTCTATGAGCCTGTCTGTGCCGGGAAAACTGCCTAACTAGTGCTGAAAACACTCACTCGAAAACTGGTTACGAGCACAGCCGAAAGCCCATTCTAGGCAAGCTGGCGTCTTTCTGCTGCGTTGCTCAGGAATGGAGGGGGATGGACGCGGTTACCTGTCACCTTCCATCTCAGAGCAGAAAGTAGTTCAGAAGGAGACAGGCAGCATCCTAGGCAGGGAATGCTAGGAAACCTGAATTAACAAGAAGGAGGGAAGCATCTGTAGAGAGTTAAGGATGAAAGGAGGTCTTTAAGTTATTGGAAAAGAAACTTGCTTTGCGGCAGTAGAGGAAAGAAGTGGAATGCTAGGGTTAGAGCACGCAAGTTGAGATGCAACTGGATCATTATGTACTGGGCACAAAATCTAAGACATAAAAAATTTACTATAAGTATCTCACTGGCTCCTTCTGAAGAATGTTTTTGCCTAGTGCAAGGTGAGTAGAAGAAAGAGTTAGGAAGAGGAAGCAAGGTATAGACAGAGGTTAAAAAGGACCAAAGAAAGTGTAGGATAATTTTAAGAAAATTATCCTCACAATGTTATCTACACAGAGGTAACAGAGGGAAAATGCTCAGAACTTTCTTGTTAGTTATGATTAGATGTAAACTATGGGCTGGCAATGCTATTCGCTGTACTTGTCTCTTCACTGAGGACACTCAGTTACAGTATGTAAAAACTACTGAAGCTGTGCAAACCCCAGCTCATCCCTCAGATGAGCATATAGGTTATCACAACCTTAAAATCTCTGTTTGCTGGCAAAACAAGACGTTACCATTCTAGAGCCTATGAACTGACTGGATCTATTACTAATAAAAAGAGATGAGCTGATGGAGAGTGCTGATAGCAATTGCAGATAAGATGAATGGCTGCATGCAACGTAGGCAGGAGCTACAGAAATGAACACCAAGCCAGACAGACAATTGAATATAATAAACATTACAGAAGTGGAAATGGGAAGCAGAGAAATCTACATTATATAGACTATAAACCAAGCCTTCCAAAAAGACAGTAACATTTTCCAGCCTCTTGTATTGCAAGGTCAGATAGACAACTAAGATATTTGGAGCTCAAGTGTGGAACAGGTCCAAGGTCTTCAGATAGCCTTGTAGTGAGGGGAAAACCACTGGCACATGGCTGGGGCAGGACCTCCACCCAGGATTGCTCCTTAAACACAGAACCAAGAGTTTTTTGGCAGATGCTCCAGAAAGAACAGCCACTCATCGTGCAGTCTTAGTTCAAGTCTGGAAGAAGCCTCACACTCAATCCTGGTTTTGTTCCCTGTGTTGAGTATATTTTAAGAAGGCTGCAGGTTGAGTATGAATAATTAGGGCTCAGTTCAGTTTGTCCTCCTTTGTTCCCAGAGGTGCAAACAAAGTGAAATACACCCACAACTCATTTGGGGACTTCCTCAACTGATATGCAGTCAATGTATAATTAGCTCCTTTGCCTCTCTCTGGTGTACAGAGGATTTATCAGTGTTTTCAATCTTTGGCTAACGGTAGCTGCCAGATTAGTCAGCCAGAGTGGGACTCAAAACAAAAAGTCATGGAGCTGTAACTGTCCTCCTAAGAGGAGATGTTTGCTCGATAAGAGAACATACAGGCTGCAAAGTATCTGCCTAGAGAAACACAAATACATGACTTGTCATTGTTGGAGTTTCTGAATAAAGCAAAACAGATTCTGCAGACAAACACCTCCACTAAAGCAAACATTGATTTGAGAAGCTGCTTTTCCTTCCCTGGATGTGACTCCCTGCATTTCTTCAAGCTTTTCCAGCAAACTGGCAATGCTGTGGGTACTGCAGACTAAGAAATGAGCTTTCTAGTAATCACTGGTGAGTTCTTGCAGAGCTCTCAGATACAAGAGGAAAGGTTGGTACTACATATGGCTAGAAAACTGCAGAGATTTTTATAAGAAAATTACACATTTCAGTGACCCAGAGGAACATCTTTTTTTCCCCTCTGAAAACATTCTCATTCCCAATTTGCACCATTAGCTCTCTTCTCAACAGAGCAGATCCAGAAGTCTGACACCTTTAGTCTCTCAGACCTAAGTTTGCATCTGGAGCACTACACAGAGATTATTTTGGGGAACCTCTGTTTAATTTCCTAACTCACTAATTTGTTTGGATACTCACAGGACATTTGATCAAGATGGAGGTAGTTTCTTCTTCTGTGAGGCAAAATTCATCTATTAGAAAGTGTACTGTAAGACTTTACATATTTACATATCCCTGTATTTACTTGTCATCTGCTGTTCTTTGGCTGCTGCTGGCAGAAACTGTCTCAGCTATAGAGCAAATTGGTTTTCCTCTACTATTAATTCTGTTAACCTGCTTTATGAGGCTTCTTTACAGTTCTTTGTCTCGCTGCAGCTGAACAGTGACTCCATCACGTTTTCTTCTTTCTGGTATTTTCAGTCCAGCTTTTACCTCCTCAAGTCTTTTGGGGCCACCAAGCAAAAACACAGAAATATAAACATGCATGTCTTCCACTCTAAGTGCATTTCCATCACTATAAAAACATGAAATGATACAGCTTATTTAAATTTGATGATGTAAAGTGCCTTACGTTGCTATAAACAGAACATGCTGTATATACATTGGATATACAAGTCCAGCCCTGTCTCAAGCGGAGACCTTATCGCTCTTTACAGAATTATAGAATTATAAAATCACTCTGGTGGGAAAAGACTCCTGGGATCATTGAGTCCAACCATCTACCCTACCTTACAAGTTTACCCCTAAATCATATCCCTCAACACCTCATCCAAATGATCTTTAAACACATCTAGGGATGGTAACTCAACCACTTCCCTGGGAAGCCTGTTCCAGTGCTTGAACACCCTTTCTGTGAAAAATATTTCATAATATCAAGTCTAAACTTACTCTGTTGTAATTTGAACCCATTCTGTCTTGTTCTATCGCTAATTGCTTGTGAGAAGAGACCATCACCAACCTCTCCACGATGTCCTTTCAGGTAGTTGTAGAGAGTGATGAGGTCTTCTCTCAGCCTCCTCTTCTTCACACTAAAGAGCCTTTTCAGGTTGTAGCTCTACTACAACCTGAAAGCAAGTTGTGGAGTGGGAGATGGTCTCTTGTCCCAAGGTAGAACCTAGAGGACTAGAGGAGATGGCCTTAAGTTGCACCAGGGGAGGTTTAATTGGAATATTAGGAAACATTTCTACACCAAAAGGGTTGTAAAACCTTGGAACAGGCTGCCCAGGGAAAGTGTTGTATCACCATCCCTAGAGGGATTTAGAACACTGTGGATGTGGTGCTTAGGGACATGGTTTAATGGTGACCTGTCAGTGCTGGATTTAGAGTTGGACTCAATGATGTTAAAGGTCTTCTGCAACTTAAACCAGTCCTATGAGTCTCAGATCCTGTGTTAGTTGATACTATTTTTTAATCCATGACAGCTGTATCCTTACCTTCTAAACACACAGCTGCCCACTGTCAAGTAAGGAACACGTAAGTAAGATGCAGAGACACCTAGAAGTGGCTAGTATCTATGACTGTAAAAGGTTTGTATAAAAATTCAGGTTACAGTTCTGAATGGAAAATTCAGAACAGAAGATACAAATGGTTGTTTTCTTTTCAACTCGTTCAACAAGCCCTACACAGAGTACAATCAACTCCGCAAAACATCAGCAAAATAATCTAATTTTGTACTCAAGAATATGAAATAGAAAACTGAGAAATTGGTGAAAGAAGGTCAGTAAAAAGTGCAAAGACTTAGGAAACTTGGTTTCATAATTGACCTCTGCAGCTGCTTTCCTGGATGGGGACAGTGTTACTGGCCCCTGATGGTAAGACCCTCTCAAATGACCCTCTCAAATGTAGTTTTACAAAAAGCTGTAACAGTGAGCGGTTTTCAAGTTTAAAATAGCTCAAACCACACCATCAACTTAAAGTCTGGAGAGTATTCAAAAACTAAAAAGCAAGATTTTTCACTTATTTTTATAAAGATACATGAGTTCTATGCTTATGCATTCATACATATATATCTATGGAATATAATTTATACATATATATAATACACATTTGTAAATTTATAAATATGTAAGTCAGTGCATTTCAAAAAATAAAGCATTTCCTCTTCTCCAGCACGTGTAAAAGCCACACAAACTGGAGCATTGCTCACTAGGATGTGATCCCACAAACAAGACGGTCCATGTCACTGTATCTCTTGCGTGCACATTTACGTGCCCAGATTATTCCTGACAGCATGATAATATAAGTGATCCTTCCAAGAGGAATAGGAACTGACACAAACCAAATGAAGCACAAATGTTCCCTTTAAAACTCCCATTTTCTTCCTTGGGGCTCCACACACAGTTACAAATCAGTGTCATTAAAAAATCTCTGAGTCGTCACTATTTCTAACTCCCCTATCTGCAACTTATTTACTAAAACATTCCTAAACTCTTTAGAAGCTTTTACTTGTTTCCGAGCATCCCTGTGAAGCAGCATTGTATCTCCCACGTAGAGAGTTGCAAAAAAGCCAAGGCCAGGTCCTAATGAGGGCTGCCAGGAGTAGCCTCCATCCACCAGCACCCAGCTCCATGAGGGAGTCAGAAGCTCCTGCAGGCTGCACCAAAGCAGCAGCTCATCATAGACAGGCATCTCTAAGATCTGTTCCAGAGGTTCAAGCTGAGAGAAAAGGAACACTTGTGAACGTCCAGAGCTGACTATGGTGCAAATAGCCATACAGCTTCATTTTTCCCTTTTTTCTCTTTGGTCCACTGCCTGGACCAACCTTCCTAAAGAGCATTTTATCTGCTGAATGAGATAGCCAACAATTAAAAGCAATTTCACCTGATGTGGCAGCAGATCCCGCTTTTGGGCACACAGTCTTGCCTCTTTTTTTGCGGTTCGTTGGGCTGCAGTTCAGGGGAAAAACTACCCAGAGTTTGTGCCAGCACTGGGAGATGATGACCTGGCTCACAGGCAAAGCGGTGAGGGTCAACGCTGGGTGCAAACTGGTGGAAAAACCATGCAGCTGGAGGCACAATCTTGGAGAGGAGACAGCAGGACATTAACCATCACAGCATCCTTTGTTTTTAGGCTTCATGGCAGGGCTTTCACCAGCGGCATACTTTCATACTCATCTCTTCAGTACATTCTCTGCACCATTCCTTACACTTTGCAATCAGCAAACCTATCTGGCTGAAAGTGAGGAATACAAAACAAACTAAATAATTATAGTATTAGTTTTCAGACAGTGGCAACATGGTCTGAAACCAGATTAGGATGCCGGTGAAATCCATAAATTCACATTATGCCTCACGTAAGAGCAGCCACTTCACTGGACAAGAGGAAACTCGGACTAGCAAGGCTGGGATGCTGCTTGTCTGGCACAGGCCTGCTCCTCACCTGGGTGGAGGAATGGCCAAAGGGCCATAGAAACTCATAGTATATGGGCTTCTAAAAATTAGGACCTCAAAAGTTAGGAACTACAAATTATTCAGTTCCCTTCCAACCTTGGCCATTTTTCACAATTTGCAACTGATGCAGTAAACAGTGACACCAAAGAGCAGAATCTGGTTTGTCTTGGAAGGACTTGAAGTCCTTAGTTTCCTGGGAACAAGCCCTAGGCCTACTTAGAATCATAGAATCATAGAATCATTACGGATTGGAAGGGACCTCGAAAGATCATCTAGTCCAATCCGCCTGCAACAGCAGGATCACCTAAACCAAGTCACACAGGAACCTGTCCAGTTGGGTCTTGAATATCTCCAGTGAGGAAGACTCCACAACCCGCCTGGGCAGCCTGTTCCAGTGCTCCGTCACCCTCACCGTGAAGAAGTTCTTTCTCAGGTTGATGTGGAACCTCCTATGTTCCAGCTTACAACCATTGCCCCTCGTCCTATCACTACATGACACCGAGAACAGCCCAGTTCCATCCTCCTGACACCCACCCCTCAAATATTTGTAGACATTAATGAGGTCACCCCTCAGTCTCCTCTTCTCCAAGCTAAAGAGACCCAGCTCCCTCAACCTCTCCTCATAAGGGAGGTGCTCCACCTCTTTTATCATCTTTGTTGTCCTACGCTGAACTCTCTCCAGAAGCTCCACATCCCTGTTGAACTGAGGAGCCCAGAACTGGACACAATATTCCAGGTGTGGTCTCACCAGGGCAGAGTAGAGGGGGAGAAGAACCTCTCTTGATCTGCTAACCACTTAAAGTCAAGAAACACCAAGGCAAGAGTAGGGTTGTTAAAGTTAGCTTCAGACAAAGCAGAGAGTTTCTTGACTGCAGGGACACCTGGAACAATGTACTTGCTGATTTCTGAGCAAGCCCGTTTCCAACTATCATTTGATTTTGTTGTGTTCGGGTATGTGGCATGCTGTGTCTGCCTCCCCTATGAGACACAGGGAACGTGATCACAGAAAACATGTTTGGCTTTCTAGACTGTTCTGATCCTACTAGTTTCATATCTGTAAGGCTCCAGTTTTTCATAAACATGAAAGCCATTAAGGTAAATTACTACATCCAAGGGATTCAGGTGATACTATACTAATTCAGTAAGGAAAGTATGAGCAACATTATGTTGGAAATCTCAAGGAGGATGGGGTTGGACTAGATATCTTCTGAGATCTCACCTAACTCCTACTAGTCTGTGATGGTGTAAAATGAACAATGAAATGAAAATGAGCTCTGAAAGTAAGCTGGGAAGGGAGAACAAGGTCTCTGTCTCCTGACTGCAGAGTTGGCAGCTTGGCCAGCCAGGACCCCAGCCCAGTGTCATTGCTCCCAGCACTCACCAACTTGCCAGCTTTCATTGCCAAAACATTGTTAAACAGCATCACCACAAACCCACAAAATTATTCTGATGTTCAATGCAATAAACAGCAACATAATTTGTTATTAAAAACCAGGAAGGTTGATACTGAGACAGCTGAAGATTAGAGGGACCAGGGAAAACTGGGAACATAAGCTAAGGCTTCATGCTTTTGATGGAGACCAAGCCATACCCTGCAGAAGTACAAAGCACAGACTGGCTATATCTGGCTGTCACAGCTTTTTCAAAGTGTTATCGAAAGCTAATAAAGTTGTTGTCTTCATTTGGAAGTTTTACGGAGCTAACTTGTTATGGTAGAGTAAGTCTGGTTTATAGTATGTCAGAAGGCTGCTTGATACTGATTCTTTGCTCATATTTAGATCACACACTTGCTTGGATTTTCAGAGTTATAACATAAACCTTCATGCTCCAGGTAAATTAAGTAACACTCAGCTGATCCAATGTAGATTTTTTTGGTATTCATCAGCTGGATGAGTTGAGATGCCGAGACAAACCTATGAAGACTCTGTTAAACTCCATTGCTTATTTTCAAAGGTTTTTTGGAAGTGACAGTAGGGGCCATTCTGGGTTTTAGACCAGACACAAAAAAACAAACAGAGGCAAGGCACGTGTTGAGTTGTGGTTTTAATTCTATTTTCAACATAGTTTATGTGTCTTAGGACTCCAGCAAGCAAACAAGCCAACCATTGAATCAAAAACTCAGCATAGATTTTTGCATAGCTCAGCAAGGAGAACTTTTCAGTATCTGAGTGGTACTTTTCACTTAAGTAAAAATAAAATTAGAAAGGGACTGGCTGGCTGCAGGGAGAAGAAAAGAAGAACCTTTCTCTCAACATTTCAAACAACCAAGACCTTTGCGTATGGTACAAAGGAGTTTAATAGCCAATGGGTGATATCATACTGCTTCGCTCTTGATCTAATCTAGACTGTAAATCAAAACAATCTCATAAAAGGTTAAATTATTAAGAACAGTGGCCCAATGGAAGTGTCATGCAACCAGGAAACCAGGATGACCATAAAAAGAAAATGAGGCTGCTGGTAACCAATGTTAAGAGCTTGTGATTCAGCCTAACACCAAAGCCCTTTTTCTGTTCCACTTAAAACCCTTCAGAGTTTTGTCCAGTATTTCCCTCCTCCCCGAAGGCAGAAATAGGCCCTGTAACAACCCCAGTTTCAGTTTTCCTATGGTTTCTTACAGTAACTTGTCTGTCCTTGCCCCTGAGGTCGCCCAGAGCTGCATCGCCCAGCAGCGCCCAAGACGCAGAACCCTTCCCTGCAAGGGAACGTTTTGGTGCAGCCCAGTGCAAATGCTGAGCTCAGGGCAGGCAGCGCCGATGAGGTTTTTCGCCAAAACGTCGCTGTAGAGTTAAAAAAAAAAATGAAAGGGGGGGGGGAAGATCATTCTAAGCTAAAAGAAGAAAAATATTTATAATTTGAGACCACCAGCTGCACAGATCGGCGATCACTAAGGGGAACAAGTTCCTCGCTGTATTACAGAATTAACTTCCCAATTAACCCAACACGCAGGAGCCCTGCTGCGGGGAAGGAACCCTCCACCCCACTCACATAGCGCCTGGACCGCTGTGACACCCCCACTCCCCAACCTCAGTTCCCTTCCACCCCCTCAGCGGCGGGACCTCCGCCTCAGCCCCGGGCGCCGCTGTCATCCCCCCCGGCGCCGCCGCCCGGGCGGGAGCGGAGCCGGCCCAGCCCCCGCGGCAGCCCCTTGGCCCGGCGGGAAGCGCTGACAGGTCTCCGCCGGCGGCTCTCTGGCACCTGCGCCCGCGCTCGCCGCCCTCAGAGGAGGGGCCGCCGGCGGGAGCGGTCGGAGGTGCCC
>VXBP01009708.1:748210-797759 GCA_013400115.1 Rhinopomastus cyanomelas
CCACCCCGTTCCCTCTCTGCGTCCTCTGCAAAAAAATAATTTGACAGCGATTTGCTGACACCGGAATTTTTAATTTTTCTTTTTTTTTAAATTTTTGCATCACGCACTCCGAGGCGGCGCGGCGAGGCCGAGCCGGAGGTAAGTGCCGGTGCCCGGAGCCTCCCCCGGTGCGGGGTGGAGAGATGAGGGTGGGAGGGCTGCTCCCGCCCCATGTGCAGCGGCCGGGGTGGGCAGCGGGGCTGAGGCGAGTCGTGCCCTAGGAGAGGAGGAAGGGGGAATATGTTTCCTGGCGGAGCGATATTTGTTTATACAGGGTGAGAGAGAAGTAGAATCGAGCCCGGGCAGGCGCTGTAATTAATTAATTAATATAGCAACCGCTCTCGCGGACAGCCCCACCGCTGCTTCTCACCCCCCCCCCCCGTTTCACCCTCCTGCACTTGTTGCGGGCTCCAGGTAAGCGAATGCTCCGCGAGGCTCGGGGTTCGGGTGGGTTTTTTAAAATATATTTTTATTTGCTCTCTGGAAGGTAAAAAACAAGAGAAAAAAGAAAAAAAAGTTTGCAGTTGCTTGCACTTTACTTTCGGTCCGCAGCGCAGAGGCCCTGTAGCCGCCTTCTTTCCCCTCCTCCTCCTCCTGGGTGGGTGGGTGTGGGTCTGTTCCAGGAGTGGGGGGGCTCCCCGCGGAAGTTGTCCGCGGACACGAGTGTCAGACCCACGCGTGTCCCACTCCGCCCACTCGGTATCAGCGGGCCCTCTCCCGTTGGAACTGGTTTTGTGCAATTGAGATGGGTTCCTCCTCCTTTCACGGGCGCTGTTGGGGCGCAGCTTCGGTCTTCTGCCCCGTCGAAATGTGGGGTGTAAGGAAGGGAAAAACCTCCCAGGGTGATGTTTAGATAATCAGCGAGGTGGTTTGAAAGTAAAATTAATGGGCCGTTAACCAGTAGGTGATGCCTGCTCATCGTTTGATTGACTGACCAGTCACCTCTGCCAGGCTTGGCCGTTCTGGATGTGAGCTGAGAAGGGTTAGTACCTCCACCCAGTAAGACCTTACCTGTACTGGCTGTCCCATTCGTTGTAATTCTGGTGGCTACTGGTGAGGGTTGTAGATTTGTGTGGGCAGCAAAATAAATAGGATCACAGAGTTGAAAGGGACCTCTAGAGTTGATCCAGTCCAACCCCCATCCACCCAGAGCAGGATTGCCCGGTTTGTTGTGATGACCCATAACTAAACTGGGTGGAAAAATGTCGCAAAGCGTTTAACTGCATAAGTAATGGTCTCAGCAGGTGATCACCGGGGGTGAAGTTTTGTGTCTGTGACAGCTATAATTTTACTCAAAGTGTGGCAAAATGAGAGAGGGTTCAGCCAGCAAACCTGGCCCAGGCTGCTTGTAGCCATCTTGCCTGTGGGCTCTGGTCCGCTGGGTTCTCCTGGGGACCTGCACCTTGTCCTGGCTCAGGGAATGGTGTCATCATGAAGTGATCCATCCTTACAAATGCCAGTTTATGTGTGAACTGTTCCTGCATGGCATATAGCAGCTGTTTGCTGTGTATCTACTTGGTGGTCTCGTTTGGGTGATAAATTGGATCAGAAATGGAGCCATTTCCATAGTAAGATGCTCGCGTCTACCAGTCATGATTTCAGTTTGTAACCTACTGAAGTGATGGGTTAGATGTGCTTTACCTTGCTTCCCAAGGCTTGTCCAAGGCATGTCCATTTAACAACAAATGTATTGCTTCATCTGTGCATGCATGTGCCCCATGGAAGTAAAGCTACAACTTTGCTTAAAATGAGTAAATGTATTTGTTTAAAGAAGAGACTTTTCGTGTGAAGAAAATACGCTGTTTGCTTTTTTCTTCTATAACCCGTAGTTTAATATACTTCAGAAGAATGTAAGGCTTAAGTATACCCTGCTCCAAAGTTCTGGCACATCTCTTCTATAACCTAATTCCGCTTCCACTGATGAGCAGCTTGTGTTTCTGAAGTTGAGAGACTCCAACAAGCAGCATTATTGCTGTGGTGGTCTAACTGGCATGTCTTGGAAAGCCAAAAAAGCTTCAATGCTAGCCATGTGCTTGACTGTGGAAGTGCTCAAGGAGGGGGTCAAATCACCATTCTCGGATGTGTTTAAAAGTCGTCTAAATCTGGAACTCAAGGACATGGTATAATGGTGGCCTTGGGACAAGTGGATTAATGGTTGGCCTTGATGATTTTAAATGTCTTTTCCAATTTAAATGCTTCTATGAATGGGCTTCCCAGTGGCATGATAAGGCCAGGCAGAACTTAATCACAGTGCTGTCAACAGATGTCCTGCTGCTGGCATCCCCTCCCAGGGCAGAGGGATGAGGCTGAAGGGAGGTTAGCTAGGTTGGCATCTTAAATCTAGCGTTTACATTGCTCCTGCGTGGGCTAGTGGGAGCGAAAGCAAATCGCAGTATGACTAGCCTGTCTGCCTATCATTGACTCACGTTGTATTTGATAAACTGAAGAAGTCTCAGTGTCTTATCTGTTTAACTTTCTCCATCTTTATGTAACTGTTGATGACCTGTCGCAGAGAATAAAGACGATTAAGCAAGTCCTTGGTTCAGCTTTGTTTCACTTTTGAGTAGTGCTCAATTAGCCTGGGTTAGAGTTCAAACCTCTGCTAATTCTCCTCTTCTGGCTGTTTTAGTAGTTCTGTTATAAATTGAGTTGTAACTTGGCATCTTGCAGGGTGTATCAGGAAAGTGTAAGAGCAGCAGACTCGTAATGTGCTGTAGCTTTCCTAAAGCAAATGAGGTAATATTTTTCTGTGAACTTTTTTTTTTTTTAATCAAGCAAGGAATATGTCACTTAAAAACTTAGTTGACAAAGGGTTCAAAGAGGCTTTTACTTCCCTTTCCCAATACCGTAACGCAACAGTAGAAAAACTGAAGAAGAAGAGCCCTGAGATCCATCGTGTCACCATGATGTTCTGGTGCTGGAAGGTTGTGTCACCTTATGATGTGTTGTAATAACTGGTGATATGAGGCAGTTTCATTGCAGCTCCCTTAGAAATACTTTCATCTTTAAAAAAAACCCAAAGAAATTGGTGTTCAATAGATACAAAATAATTGTTGATATGGAAACAGTTTGTATTTTCCCCTCATGGTTTGTTGTTTTTTTAAGCTACATAGCTTCCAGTGAAAATTTATATTCAGAATTACAGTTTTTTCTATCCCTTTTGCCTGTCCTCCACCTAAGATGTACGCAGAAGCATCTTAAAGTGCGACTTGATCCGAGTGGTCACATTGACTCCTGTGGCACTGCTTAGTTGCTGCTGTGTGTATTTGTAGGGTGGGGAAAGATGGGGGCTGCACTCAAAAATAAATAAAAAAATGGAGGCAGTAAATTCCATACATTCTGCTGCATCTGAAGCTATATAACTTCTTTTTAAGTTGTTCTCTAGTTGTTCTCTTTTGTTTAAGTTCTCCAGCTCTGAAAAACCCTATTATTGCAATCAGTTGTGGGGCTGTGGGGGGAAATCGGTCCTTCTAAGATAAAGCCAAAAATAGCACATTCAAATATATTTTAAGAAAGGCTGTTCTTCCTTCAAAGAGTAGGCCTGAGAGTGGTTCAGAGAAAGGTAGCAACAATTTTATCAGTTTTGTTTGTTCTTTAACTCTTTGCTGGAAACCAAACAGAACTAAGATATCCACTGGATTTACTTTAGAGCAGCAGGTACTGATGTGCCAGGTTATCCAGTAGAGCTTGGAGGAGCATTTCCCTGTAGGTCTGGAGAGGCTGAGAAAGAGCTCTTGCACTGTTGTCTCCTTGCTGCTGCCATTCCATGTGTGTTTCTAGGCAGTGCATGGTCCAGTTTGTTTGGGAGGACAAAGTAGGTAACACGGTGGCTTGGCAAGTCCTGTCAACACTGGTTTTTTTTGTATATTGGCTTCTTTGAGCAGAAGTAAGGTTATTTATTTTTGGCAGCAGCTCTCCCTGTTCTGTGATGGTGGTGGGTGCAGGTTCATGTGCCCTGCTTGAGACAGCAGCAGAAAGAAAAAAGACCTTGATTTGTGCTGGAAAAAATCCCTGCTGGCTGTGAAAACTGGAAGGCAAATACATCATTTATGTTACTTCTCAAGAGTATAATGATTTGGAGAACCCAGGGCATGTTTTTAATGTAGGCTCTGTTACCCCATTATAGAATTTTTTTTTTTTAACAGTTTCAACTCTGTCTTAGGGTGGGGATGTTGCAGGGTGTTGGAGGAGTTGTGTAGCTTTGGATATATTTTGAGGTTCTGAGTGAAGTGAGTCTTGTGGTTGCAGATTACCAAAGATGAACACCTCGCACAAACAGCCCACCTAGGTTTTCATAATTGACTGGTGATTTGCTCTGAAAAGGCCCAAAGTGCTACTTCTGATGCAGACTCAAAAGGTAGTTGGTTTTTTTGAAAAAGAAGAAATTCTTTTTGGTTTGTCTTTCTCCAGTTTACAGTTGAAAATTTATTAGAATTTCTCGCACATCACTCGCCTTCAGCTTCCCATCAGCAGGTCATTTTGTGAGCACATGGCCACAAGTGCGGAGATTCCTTACTCTACCAATTCAACCTTTCTAAAGTCATCATGGGCCTTACTGCACATTTTCTCCTGTGTTTTTAGTTCAGTAAGAAAATGGTCGCTGTCTTCCCTCTCCCTCCCTTCAACAGCTTGCGGTAAGGTTTTTGATAGAGCCTGCATTGTGATGTGTCCTTGAAGTGCAGAGCTGGGCAGTTTTATTTTGCTTTGCATTTTTTCTTGCCCTCTTAATGTTTAGACTTTGTTGCCTCTATAGTAAAACAAGATTGTTGTAGACGGTTGTGTTTTATTTTATTTTTTAATTTGTCAAAAATAACATGTTCCTTAGTGAGGAAAACTTAGACTCTGGTGCTAAAACCTCCTCCTAGTTCTGGAATGTGAAGACTACAAAATCAGGGATTGCGCAGGAATTGCTTCAGCGAAACAGGTATAAGTTACATGTTAAATTATCACAGCACTTATTGAGAAGATCCCTGAGGGTGAGACGCTTTTGTTAGCAGTCTGGAACAGGGCTCTTCGTGGACAGAGCCCATTTTTGATGCAGAATTTGTATGACGTACTTTCTCTTTAAGTGAATAGCGAGCCTTAAATAACTTGGCTTAGGACTGTGAAAAAAACTACCCAACCCTGTGAAACAAGTGGCTATTAAGTTTAAAATTTAGTAATGGCTGAAGTTTTCTATCTTTAAAAGAAAAGGCAATTTGAACTCTTAGTTGGCCATAAAAGACGCTGTACATTTTGGTCTTTCTTCTCCACTCCCCCACATCCTCACACACACTATTTTCATTGATGGGGAAGTTTCATTTCCTTTATTTATGTATATTTTAGTGTATGTGTGTTTTGGGGTGGGGGGAGGATAGGAGGGAAGTCCATGTTCTAGTTTTTATATGTAAAAGGAAGAAAGAAGAAAAGCTAATACTGGTGTTTATAAATGACCTTAAATACATTCTCCCCTTTAAACCAAAAGCTATACTGGTAAAACAGTGCACATTAAGGGACTGAGGAGTTTTGCAACACTTTGTGTGGATGAGAGTCCTGCGTGAATTCCAGTTGTACTGGCAGAGAACTCTTTTTCCCATACTGTTATATATCACATGCCAAATCAGAACTAGAAATGCCTTTTCCTGGAAGGATCTCTGTTTACTCTTGGAGGTTGATGCCAGTTACAGCTGTATTAGCAAGGCTTTTGGCTTTTTCCTTTTTTTTCTTTTTTGACTTTACACTTGACCTAAATAGGAACTTTCATTTTCTGAACAGAACACATGGTAAATAGTAGGGCAAACTCAATGTGTGTCCCATGGCACATACGTATGTGGATGCTCTTGCAGGAGTGTCATCTGGAGTGAAATGGGTGCTCTTAGAGATTTCACTAAGTAGGAGTAGCTCTCTGCTCTGCATGCAGAACTGAATACAGTGTGCTTGCAAGCAGGAGATATGTTAGAAGTATGTTATACGTACATTGTAATATTTTTTCCTGAAAGAGGTCTGTGTACTTTATTTGAATTCAGCACTTGAATCCTGCAGACCAGGAAATGCTAAGTTATAAAATTTGTGAAAGTTTGGAGGCATGAGATATTGTTAACATTCACTTTGAAAAGAGACTTCAGATTGTTGAGTCCTTTGAACAGGGCAGTGGTGCATGAACAAGGCAAGAGTAGCCCAGTTATCTACTGGGACTGGGACTACTGAGGTTAGACTGCCTGTGCTTTGCTTCTGCAGTTCCCCTGCTGTCTCTTGATAGAGATGTCCTAGTTGGAAGATCCTGTTTGTACCAGACAAAATCCTCCAAACACTGATTAGTAAATAGGGTCATTGTTATTTCATGAGCAAAATTTCTAGTTATTTACTCTTTTTACAATGTTAAGATTTTGCATTGTTAGCAACAATAGCAGCGTATTAAATAAAGAACGGGTGCTGACCAGGCTTGAAATGCTTCACATCTGTCACAAGTAGGAATACTTAGAACACCCTACGTAGCTAAGCTAAGCTTTCTGTTCCCCAAAATGTAGAGGGATAAATCCTGAAATATTTTGGACTTAAGGGTTCCATAAATATCTTCCCAGTTGTTTCTTTTTGGCCTCTATCAAAGGTGGGCTTATCCTATGGAGAAGTAGAGGTCTTTTAGTTGGCTGTGGACTGCTTTCAGTAGGGAGAGGACCACATTTTGCTCTCTCTGGAGGCTGAAAATATCACCTTTGCAATGCCTTGCCATGGGTCTTTATATAGCCATGAGCCCTGTGGCCACTACTAGTGCAGGGTCTGCTGGTTGCAGAAACCTGTGGTCGCCTCAGCCACGAGTTTATGTCATGTGTAGCTCAGCAGTTTTATTAGCTTGGCCCCTAAATATGTATTTGGGGGAAATGGGTGGAAGCATTTCAGGTGCTGACTTGCTGGCTCGCTTTTTGGGATTTTTTGGGTACTTTTCAAATGCTTATATTCAGTGTTGAAGAGGATTCCCTGTGTATTTGTGATAAAAGAAATGATTCATGTCAAGCTTTGCTGAATGCTGCAGCTCTGGGGGAGTGTTGATCCTCCTGCCATCTCTTTGGACTGCCATGCAACTCAAATTCAAGCTGAAGGTCTCCCACGTGGTGATTTGCATGTGTCCTTCTATCTCCGTTTTCCATCTGCGATTTCAGTATGTGCTTCCAGAATGACTTTTTCTTTGTTTCAAATCATTCTTCAAAGATACCTGGCAAAAATCAACAGGCTGCTGGTTGTGATTTTACAGCACTAGAAGGTAGACAACTTTGATCCTCTTGTTAAATTAATTTTCTTCATGTGTGGGCTGGGTGTGTATCGTGTTGATTTAGTTTTTATTGATCAATGCGAAAACGTGAATTCAGCTTCACAGCAAAGATAATAAACAAGTACTTGCAGTGATATTCTAATGAGTTCCTGGCAAAAATAGGGCAGAAAACCAGCTCAGGGACTGACATGCTTTAGTGGGGAGATGCTGAACCAGGATACTTTATTTAAAAGGATTGAGTGAAGCTGTTTGAAGTTCTAACTTTCTTTGGCAACACGACTGCTGCGAGCAGTAGCATGCCAAACAGGGCAGGAGTTTTCTGTAAGCATTTGAGTGGCAGAAACAGCATCCTTGCCGATAACGAGGAGGACTTTCACCCACCTACCAAGGTAAGAGGCTGTAGGAATTAGGTATGTGCTTTGTTAGATGATGTCTGAACACAAGCAGTAGAGCACTAAGGACCTTTCAGTCCTCAGCTGTAGGAAGGCCCTGCAAACCATCCCTGTGTGTTTAAGTAAGCCTGAATGGCAAAGTATCAGACACAGAGCGGGGGGCAGTGGAGGTAGTTTTCTAAATTTGCAGTGAACTGATGTTTGGAAAAGTGAGATTCATACTGATAACTAGGTTAAACCTGTATTTCTGAGTATGGAAGGACCATCTCTTATTTAAGGTGGCAGTAATTCCTCAAAGCAAAAGAGTTTGCAGAAGCTTGGGCAGGCAGCTCTTCTCCCTTTTTTTTCTATGACTGGAAGAGGCTTCTCGCTTGTGGTGATGAACAGTAATTCTGTTGGTTTTTTTTTTTTGTCAGATAATCTTGTTTTGTGCTGTCAGAGTTCAGAAAATTGGTATCAGAGCTGCATGGATCATGATGAAAAAGTGTTGCTGCTGCCTGCATGTGTTTGATAAAAGTAGAAAAAGAAGCAACATTTTTATGAAGTGAGGAAAAGAACTATGAAATTTTGAAAGAGCTGGTTCATTATGAACTTTAATACTTCTTTTTAACAGTTGCTGCTATTATAATGAAAAAGCATGAATAAGAGAGTATGCCTTGCAGGTAAAATGAGGAGGGGAAGAAAAGGCTTTGGCATTTATTATATGCTTGAAAACTAAAGATGCATTGCAGAGGATGAATTTTACCCTTCATTTTGATTGTAGTAAGAAGATTAGTCTTTGAAGATAAAAACATCTTCAGATTTAAAGAAATAATATACCTGAAAAGGAGAGGTGCACAGAAAAAAATGCACTGGGAAAGAGCCTAAGTTAGGCCAGACGTGGCTGCCTGCATAATAAGATGTTGCTTAACCTGAGCAGGGATGACAAAATGAAGTCCCAACAGACTTTTATTTGAACATTTTCCGACCTGGAGAAGAACATTGTAGTGGGTGTGTTGAATGCACATCACCGATAGGCTGCTATCACAGATTTAAAGTCATTTGTGGAAGGAGCAATGCTTTCATGCTGGAAGTCTGTCAGCATACGATCCCTAGGCTAATTACTTGATCGTTAGTTAACATAGGGGTTCATTAAAATAACATGGGCTCATCTGGATTTAAAGCCTAGCTAGCTCTCAGACAGTAGGCAGTGGTCCAAAACTAATAAGGCTGCAGAACAGACCCCGTGGCAGTGGCACGCAGATTTCTACGTGAAGCTGGTTCTGTTGTAACGGCTCCTATAGTTGGTCGAACTACCAGTGTGACTGTCTGGAAGAAGGTGCAAGGTTGGGTCTGTGTATGAGTGCAGCTCTTTGTGGTAATTATTCTATTCTGCAATAATTGTATTATTCTAGTTGAAGGAATTGCAGTTGCAAGGTGGATGATAGACTTCAATTATGTAAAGAAAATCCTCACATTTAAGCTCTGCACTTAAGCATAAACAGGTTTCTGTTTTTTTTTTTTTCAGGTAGACCTTTTACTTTCAGGTTATTTCTGGAAAATCCGTGCTGCTAATTATGTAAATGGCCAGAAATGGCTTGGGGTGGAGGGGGGAAGAGAGCGTGAGGCGTCTTGTTTCAGGCTTGAGTAAATGCAGAATTGTATGTGGTCATTCCAGCTCTCTGTAATGGTGTGTGCCTCTGTTCTGCTGTTGCTGCTGGTAAACTAGTTCTTTTAAACCATGTGTTTCTCAAAGGTTTTCTTTGATGAGATTGCCCACCTCCAACATTTGGCAGTTTTTCCAGTAGCAGGGTCAGTTTATACCTCCTAGAGTCTCGTCCTGGAGGGCTCCTTCCATGCACATAAGTTTCTTGCTAAAAAACAAATAAATATTTGGGGCTTTTTGTTTCTGTTCTGTTTGGCTTTTATACTGCCATGTAGGCAAATGTGTGTTTTTAAATGTTTTGTACCTGCACCTATTGCCTACTAAGGCAGTAAGTTCTCCTTGAATGAAGGGAAGAAGGATTTCAGGTCTGCCTTTAGATCAGAGAGAGATTGGAATGGAAGAAGAGGTGCTTGAGTGGATGAAAGAACTTTCAAGCTGACTCAGTGATCCCCGTACAGTATATACTGTAAAGATTAGTCACCACTTTACTGTAAATCTTCCTTTGTGGGGCTTGGTGGCCATGTGCCTCTCTCACGCTGCCATGGGCTTTACAGACTGGGAACACAGGTAAACTTTATTGCCACAGCATTTTCCCATTGAACAACAAATCCCAAGGAACCCTGAAGACTTGGAAATGCCTGAGCTAAAGGCTAAAAAAAATGTTTGAGTTATGGTGCTGCTATCTTAATCTGTGAAACTTGTTGCATAATTAATTCACTTTCCTACAGCTTTTTAAAAATTATTATTTAGAAACCTGTGCTTACATGTTACTAGGGTGGTTCTGCCCTGCCCTGTGCCGGTTGGTTTGATTTTTTTTTTTTAATGATTTTTTTTCATTAGATAGATTTGAAGGTGCCTTTGCGTGAAACACTGATTTACATGATGGTAACAGAATAACAATTACAGGGAAGGATATTTGTCTGTCGAAAACACTATTTTCCATTGCCAAGTCAAAACTTGAGAAAAATTACCCTCCAGCTTGAATTTTCTCATAAGTGTTCTCAAGTTCTAAAATAATTTACTGGAATAATCGGCATGTCTAGCACATAAAGCAAAGGTGGGATTAAAGAGCTACTTTTTTTGGGGAAAAGTGGGGATTAAATTTTTTTTAAACTTAATATTTTGTAAAAATGGTGAAATTAGTCTGGACCTTTCTCCAAGTTACCCACATTTAGTAAGCTTGGATTTGGTTTCATTTTTTGATGCTTTCAGATTTTTTTTTTTTCCTCCAGTGGTTTCTTGTCTATTTAGCCCAAGTTTGGTTTTTTGTTGATTTAGCTGGACATCTTTACAATCCTTATAATAATAATAGTTCTTCTATAATTTTTATCTTTACCTGTTTTGCTTGGCTTGTTTAATCTGTCCTCAGACAATTGTTTATTCCAGGCATAACCAGAAATTCTGAAAGTTGGTTTTTTTGATAGTTTGTTTAAAACTACTTCCTCAAAAATGAAAAAACCCCAAAAACCAGTCCCAAACATCTCATTGAAGAGTAAGAACCAGACTGGGCTGGGCTGGCAGTGCCGGGTGGGATGGTGCTGGGGCTGCGTGCCCATACAAGTGGTTTAGCTTCACCGCTCTCACAGCGATCCTGTCCTGTTGTAGGCTCTGATTCCTCTGAGCAGCAGGAATGAGCTGAAAGAATTACTAATTTTTTGGATTATCTCACCCTGTTTATGTGAAATGAAGGCCAAGCTATTTACATGTCTTGGTATCTTGGATCTGAAAGAGTTGTGGTTTTTTTTTTTTTCTCACTAGCATTTGTGTGGAAATGACATCACAGCTTATGTTGTGATGACTGGCATAAGTCAGTCATACAAAATGAGATGTTTCATTCTCCCTGTTGGGTTATTAACTGAGTAGTGAGTAGCTTTATGGTGTGTGCCTTCCCTTGCCGACTGTGGCATGTTGATAACTCCATTGTAAAAGTAATGAATTTTGTATAATGATGTACCTGGTCTAAAGCCTTTTGAAATTAGTTCCATCATATTTCATTTCTGTGCTTGTGATAACTGAGTGATCCATCATGCCATGGTGTTACTAGGATCACTTTGGGCATTGCCTTTTGGTGGCCACATTTGGAGTTTGAGTCCCCTCAGCCCTGTGGGTTAAAACCATCCATCCTTGTGAGATGGAGTGGGTTTGTGGACTGTAATTCTTAGGTTGTGCCTGAATGTGCTGTATGCGAAGCCGAGCTCCAAGGCAAGGACTCATGTCTATGAGAAACACCAAGGTTTTGAGATTGGTCATCTGGGGTTGATACAAGGCCTACAGCCATGGTAAAGTGTGAAATGGGGACATGATGGTTTCCTTTGAGAACCCGAGGAGCTGGAAGGAGGGAAACAGAAATCAAATTAAAGTTGACATTTAGAAAAGTTGATTTGCTGCCTTTATTTTAATTGTAAAGCAATTTTTAAAGTAAGTCACCTCCCAGAGGAAAAATAAATGCATTAAGAAGAGAAAAAGGGGAAAATGTGGTGTATGATTTATACTATTGAATGGAGCAAAGTCAGGTGGTGGTGGTGCCACACAGACAAAGCAAAAGGATAACAGTTGTCTTAACTCTGGCCCTAATGTCTCATATGCAGAGTGTTTGTATTCTTGAGTGTTTTGGGAGGTCTGAGGCAGTGGGGAAGGAACTGATCCCCATTATTAAAAAAGAGAAAGAATATAGTGAAACAAACTGACTCATTGCTGCAATAAATATGGAGAAATTTCCCACCTCCTGGTTCTTGTTGGCCATACTATCCACTGGGAGAAAGGTGAGGAGGCCTCTGGGCACCTTCTTGGAGACAGCCTGCAGGAAAACCTTCAGATCAGGCTCTTAGCATGCAAAAGCTAAGGATAGCCGTTCACACTCTGTTTTCCCGTCTCCTCTGTCTCAGCTCTTCTTCTATAACAGTTGAGAAAGAGGATGGATGGGGAGGCACTGAGAGTTGTGCTGAGAGGGCATGTGTTCGTATTGCCCTATATGTTTGAGCAATAGGTGCTTCCACATGCCATGCCAGTGGCCCTTTGGAAAACTGTTGAGATGCGTTGTCCTTTTCAGAGCTTATGAGAAGCACTTCATTGCTGTAGTTATTTGTGTAGCCATATGCTATTCTTTTTTCTTACATATGTTCTCTGATAATTGTCAGTAGCAGGTGCCTACAAGCCAAGGCTGAGCAGTGTGTAGAAACCAGACTCTTAATGGGGATAAAGAACTGTGTGAGTTTAGTGCCAGCCAAAAGACCGGGTTAAATCCTTTGGCCTCTGAACATCACATTCCTCACTGAGCCAACAGCATGACTGGTACCAGTGCTGCTCCTTCAGCTCCACGGTTCAGCTGCAGAGGTGGGACCTTCAAGAAGGAGTAAGCAGGTCTGGTTCTGGGTCTGCGTTTGGTGTGGCTGGATGGAAGAAAAGCACCATTCATTCTGATGTGCCTGTCAGCCCACAGGAACTGTATTGGTCATATGCTGCACCTCTGCTTGGTGGCATGGTTGGTGGGACACATGATGTGAACTTTTCAGTTTGATTTCTCCCATTCATTAACCCTGCCTTTCCCAGTATGTTTGCTTCTGGTTGTGTTACTGGTTGCCATTGTATTTCATACACTTGGCATTAGCTTCCGGCTACTGTGATAGTTGTTTTTCATCTTGTGTCTCCTTCTGTCATCTGAAGAACAACTGCTGAGAGAAAGATGTAGAGACTTGTAGTTGTTCTCTACTTGGGACAACGCGGTTGTGTCTGTTAAGAAGAATTTCAGAGCATTGCACAGTCACAATCCTCCAGTGTCCCTGATACTGCTGTCACATACTCTTCACATCCCCCAAATAGCTCTGAATTGTTATTCTTTCTGCACTATCGGTTGGGGACCTTATAGCTGAGTGTAACATATTTCCAGGAGGCCAACAGTTCAGAAGTGCCTTACATTTCAAGGTGTTGGGAAGGCATCAAGCCCTTAGTATTCTTTTTTTCTGTATGTGTGGATTTTGTTGATTTGGGTTTTTTTTCATTTCTGTTACAGATCTAGTAAAATATAGAGCATATATGGAGATGGCAGACACTGTTGTTGGGTTCTTGATTTTTATTTTTTTTGTCCTTATTTCTAAAATTAAGCAAATGGGAATTTGTAAGATCTTGCAAAGAACTGAAATGATATTGCACAGTCAAGTGTTCAGGGTATCTTTTAAATTTTAAATCTACTCACGTATATGGTGAACAGATCTATATTTTAAAAAATTCATTGTAGTAAAGAGAGAAAAAGCAAATGGGATAAAGACAAAAGACTATTAAAGATTCATTATTGTGTTTGCTACATTTGGGTTTTGCTGACAGCATTCTGTTCTATTTCCTTTTCATTTTATGTTCTTGAGTTAATGATTGGGCTTGATGATCTTGAAGGACTTTTCCAAACTAAACAATTCTATGACTCATGATCTTGCCTGTGTAGATAACCACCTCATGGTATCTGCTGTTTTGCTTATCTCTGACAAAATTTTGGCAACTGAGGGACCAAAGTAGATCCTTCTCAGTGTCAGAAAAGTTAGTGTTGTGCGCCTGTGAGTTGGTTATAAATCCATTCCACTTGTGTTTGTGCATGTGAGTAGTAAGTTTTGACTCTGCCACTGTGTTTCTGTAGCGTGTTTCTGGGCTGGGTTGCAGGAGGAGCGACCTCACAGCTTGACTGCAGATGTACTTGGTAATATTTACAGGGGCAGAGCTGGTCATGGAATTCGGGTCAGTGGGACAGTGTCCTGAGGAGCTGTGTGGCGTAGGACTCTAGGACACCAGCTAACTGCTCACTTACCCTATAGACCATAAAAAAGCTGTGTAGACCATAAAAAAGCTTCTTGAGTGTTTTAACTTCTGCATCTCCAGAGGCTCCTCAACCTTGAACTGCTACAAAACTTCTGGAGACAATATTGAAGCTCTGTGCCACTTCAGAGCAAGTGCAGCAGACACTCAAGTTTATGCTTCATAACTAAAAAGGTGTACAGCATGTGATATAACTGTGTAAGATATTCTTTTAACCATTTCTGCGAGTAAATTCAATAAAGAGGCCTTGATATATGTATTAAAAATAAGTATATATGCAGACACATACACAGAGAGCTGGGATCTCGAAAACAATGACCACAGGCATGTATGCACTGTATTGTAACTGCTTTCCCTTGGGGCTTTTGTTATTGTTGTCCCTTTCACAAACTGTGAACCTGTAATTTTTCATGTGCTGTTCTTTGGCCCTCTCTGCTAGAGAGGCTCAATCTATCATCTGTTAAAAAAAAAAAGAAAAAAAGAAAAAATCAATAAAAAATCTAGAGGTTTATTTATAAAACAGAGCATGGAGAGAGGGTGCAAAATGGCAATTTAACACTCACTACATCTCTTTGGGACTAAACTCCAATATTTTAAACTATTGAAATTATTATAAGAATGCTTTTAAAGTACTTGCAAACGACAGTAAAGCTTTCTAGTTGAAACTTGCCTCTATGTGGTGCACTAGAATTCAGCGTATATAGGTTTTTTGAATGTCTGATGCTGCCCTCAAATGCCATTTTAGCATCAAGTTTAGGGCTTCATTGTAGCTAATAATCTCACAGGCTTACACTCAAGTGAAAATACATGAATGCAAAAAGTCAGAATTTATGTATTTTTCTTCATGAGCATGAGTGGTCTTTGTAAGTCTTTGTGCAGATGCAGCTCTCTGCAAGTTAATGATGTCTGAGAAATCTGTAGGTTTCTAATGCAGTCCATCAGCTTTGGTACATGCCACTTCATTAGAGTAGCTCAGAAATTCAAGTGTCTCTGGTTGTTGTATGACAGAACAGTTTTTGCTAGTAATGTGATCGCCATCTATACCGTTTCCTATCCAAAGAAATAAATGTGCCCTTCTGCTCATAAATGTGATGGTGAAGAGGAGAGCCTGTTTATGGGATAGTACCTGTATTAAACTTCCCAAATATGATGTGAAGGGTAAAATTCGCCTTCCCCTGTCATCTTCCCTATTGGTTTTAACATCTGAAGATTGATCCTGAAACTGTTAAGTTTTAAGTATGAGTGGTATTGTATGGTTTTGTGTTGAATCATCTTTTATACTGGGATGACAAGAATTGTTTCTAGTGGAAATGCCCTTTATTTACTTTGAATAACACCTAGAAAAATGTTTCAAACTCTTGTCTGAGCCTAAACAAACACCTTTTGGAGATTATGGCTCCTGGTAGGAGCTGTGGGAGAGGCTACATCTATGAGTATGACAGAAAGAAGAAGAGAAACCCCAATTTGCCTGGCGTTTGTGTGTGATTTGAATATACACCATCACACAGTTGTGTCCATGCACACAACTCAGTAACCCAATCCATCATTCCTGCATTATTCATCTATGAGTTTTACCTTTTCTTACTAGTCCACAGCCTAGTTCTGGCTTACTTCTTGCTGTCAGTGCTGGTTTATGTTTTCCTGACTGTAGGAAGCTGGAGTGAAGTAATGATCCCTGCAAGATTAAAACAAAGGAAAGCTATTAACATGGCCCTCTCGCTGCTAATTAACATCTGAAGTTTCAGAGACAGGGATCTAACCTGCATAAATATCCACATATTAATGTGGTCGAAAATTGGTGGAATATTCATACTAGTGCTTGAAAAGTAAAGATGCTAAAGGGAGATTTTAAAAGCTTGAAGAAACACCCATATTTTTCTAAGCAAAGACAAAGCCTATTCCATAAGGTGCTTCTCGATGTGAAAATGAAAAATGCAGCTGCTCTGAAGTTTGTATGGGTTGTGGGTGACCATCATGAGTTTAACAAGTACCATGTATTTGCCACTGACCAGAAAGGAGAGACTGTCCTGGAGGTTCTATCTGTTAAAGACTTTCATCTTGACTCCTGTGGTGGCCCTTGGGAAAACCAGGGCTGAGCTTTATTTAGGTTCCTCTGCCTGTTGTTGTCTCTCTGTGTACTTGGCAAGTGTGCAGACATGTATCACACAAACTAAGAATTCTCTTTGGCAATTTCACCGCTAAATATTGGCTTGATACACCAGAAAGACAGTATTAGACACATGCAAAGGAAGGACACAGAACTGCTGGGAAGTCCAGCACAGAGCCACAAAGATGATGGAGTGGAACATCTCCTTGATGAGGAAAGGCTGAGGAAGCTGGGTCTCTTGAGCTTGGAAAAAAGGAGACCGAAGGGTGACCCCATTAATGTTGATAAATATGTGAAGGCTGGGTGTCAGGAGGATGGAGCCAGGCTCTGCTCAGTGGCATCTGATAATAGGACAAGGGACAGTGGGTGTTAGTTGAAGCAGAGGTTCCGCATCAGTCTGAGAAGGAACTTCTTCATGGTGAGAGTGACAGAGCACTGGAACCGCCTCCCCTGGAGATTGTAGAGTCTTCTTCTCTGGAGATGTTTAAAAACTCACCTGGATGTGTTCCTTTGGGACTTGATCTAGGTGATATTGCTATGGCAGAGGGATTGGACTGGATGATCTTTCGAGGTCTCTTCCAATCCCTGATGTTCTGTGTTTCTGTGGTCTTACTTTGTAACAATTGCCAAACTGGTGAAAGCCTTGTGGCCTTGGCTTTGAGGCATTTGCCCCATTCCACATGGTGCATGACCACCAGCATTGGTCCTCTCCTGCAACTGGGTTAGATCCTGTAGTTGAGGAAGGAGTCTTGCCTCTTCTAAATTTCCTTTTTAGTGGAAGGAAGGAAGAAGTAAATACCGGTCTTCCTCTCACACATCCTTCCCCATGTGTCTTGCTTCTGGCCACCCCAAGTGTCCCCTACAGATGCTACTCTACCGTGACTAATTTTAAGGCTTTTATTTTGAAGCAAAGTTGAGCAGATCTGCTGGGACCACTTCCAGACTCTTCTCTGTGTGCAGGCTGGGTTTTGAGCTTGGTTGGGTTTGTTGCAATATTTTTTTTAATTTGAAGAAAGGGAGAATAACAGTGAGATTGCTGAGGATTTTTATAATTTGATTGGTGTACTTTGATTTCAGAATTGCAGTTAAAGAGCAGTGGAAGTTGTAAGTGTAAGCTCTGCCAGGAACAAAGACTAGCTAAGACTGTAATCATTAAAAATGTGCTCTGTCATTTGTAATGCCATAAAACCTCGAAGTCTGACCCACAAGATGATCTGCCCATATAATAAACATCACCATGTCTTTCCTCTACCATTTATACAAATATTTTGTGCACAGCACTACCGACATGACTGTTGAAGAAATATTTTAACTGAAAGACATACAAGCATGTGGATTTAGCCAATTCTTTATGCATTTCCTAGCTACAGAAATGTCCAAACAAAGGTAAATATTAACCTTTTTTTTTAGGAAGAAGATTTGATTGTTTTGCATGTCACATGGGTTTTGTTTGGGGTGTATGTATTTTAAAGAAGAAAGCAAACTCAATCAAAATACTTGCTTGAAGTATTGATGACTTCAGAATGTAAGGTCAGATATTTAGGGGTGGGTGTCAGGAGGATGGAGCTGGGCTGTTATCAGTGCCATGTAGTGATAGGATGAGGGGCAGTGGTTGTAAGCTGGAACATAGAAGGTTCCACATCAACCTGAGAAGGAACTTCTTCACAGTGAGGGTGACGGAGCACTGGAACAGGTTGCCCAGGGTAGTTGTGGAGTCTCCTTCTCTGGAGATGTTCAAGCCCACCTAGATGTGTTCCTGTGTGACTTGGTCTAGCTGATCCTGGTGTGTCAGGGGGATTGGACTAGATGATCTTTCGAGGTCGGTCCCTTCCAATCCGTAGTGATTCTATGATTCTGTGTTTACTGTGTGTCATTTCTTTAGAAACAAGCAATCTAATGTGCATTTAATGGAAATGTATATGACTGCAGATGTTGTAAAATACAAAGCATGGACAGGACAATGAAAGTGAGTTTTAATTGTAGTAATACGTGCCCTGAATTAACTAAGATGCCTAGGGAAGTGGATGGGAATGTGGGAATTAAGACAGGTCCCTCCTTTATTTGAGCAATTCAAAAGTCACAGATCAGCTAGAAGTACATTTTTAAGGCTTGTACAGTTTCAATATCTGAAAAGCATTTTTACCAGATTTTACATTTATTGGTGGAGCTGTAAATAAACACAGAATAATTTCAGTGAGCTCCATAGAGTTTCTGCAGATCGGCACCAGCCCAACAGCTCTGGGAGTCTGGCCTCACTTCCTCCTTGTCTGGAAAAGTCAACCAAGTTCTTAAACACTGTGGGGAAACTGGCTGGATATTAATCTTAGATAACTTTGTTTGGTTTGGGTTTTGAGCTTTTTTTTTTTTTAAATAAAACAATTTTATTTTTTTTTTTTAGTTCCTGGGAATGCTGAGAGAAATGGCTAACTAAGGAATCTTCTGTTACCAGTCTTGATCCCAGCAATTGACTCCAAAAAAGCAAAACGGAGACTAGCAGAAGCCCAACTGAGACCTATAGACACCCTCTGGTCTCCTGAGGCCACCCCAGCCTCAGGACTCTGTAGGGAACCTGCAGCATTGAAAGCTTAGTAATGGTAAATGAAGTTAAGGGGTTTCAGTGTGGGAACCAAGAGAGAAGCAACAAGCTGGCTGCATACTGGTCTGAAAACAGGGTCAGGAACTTCCTTCCATGGTACAAATGCAGGGGGTTTTTTTGGTTTGGTTTTTTTTTTTTACAGGGAGCTGCTTTAGGAATTGGTTGATATCCTTTAATCCCAGGGAAAAGTGAGTCAATCAGTTACCCAAGATAACATTTTAGTTAAGGCCTTGCCCCAGTGTAAAGTATTTGAAGCTTTAAAAAAAGAACCAAACTCCGCTTTTTTCTTTCCCTTCTTTCTTTCAAATTGTCTCCAAGATCTGACAGCAAGCTGTGAAATGGTTGTGACACTCACTATCTTGACTTAATCCCATGTCAAGACTCCACTCCAGAGAGTGCAATCATGCGATAAGCAGGCTAGTCAAACATGTCTTAAGTGCTGCAGACTTCACTGGGTGCTTTCTAGGGCCTTCTTCTAGCAGGATTTGGACCATGAATTAGCTTGTCCATACATTGCTGTTGATCCTTGGCTGAGCAGGCTAAAATAAAAAATAGCATCTGTGTTCTGTGTTTAGACATAGCAAATGAAAGGGCAATTCTTTAATTTTTAACTCCTAATGGTGAGGTTTTTATGGAATCGCTGTTAAGAGGCTTGGTGAGATGTAAAATGTACTTGTCCCATCCTCCTAGAGTGATCCCAGCCCTGTGTTTCTTGGGTTGAGGAAAGTGAAGCTGGACAGCAGGAAGTGAGGATGTAAACTGTGCTGACTTCTCTAAACAGCAGGAAAATAATTACTTCACTGGGTTGGGGTTTATTTTTTTTAAACTTTGACCAATCTTAAATTTCTGTAGCTGTTGTCATCACAGCTATTTCATGAAAAAAATGTCGATATCATGTAGTGCTTGATGTGGTTGTATTCTTCACTTTTTACAGCAGTGGTTTATACAGGCATGGTGACTGCTTTGAAATGGTGTTTGGTTTACTACAGACCTGTTTAGTCAGGAGGGAATGGGAATTACAAATTGTAATGACAAGTACTGGCAGTATGTTCCCCCCCCCCCCCGTTTAAATATCTTTTATTTCTTTTTATGTGAAGTCTGTGCTGGTTACCTGCTGAAATAGAAGTTGTAATTCAGCATTTTGTGTAGTAATCCATTAAAAGATAAAAAAAGGCTGTGAAACGTCATATAAAAAAGTTTCAAAATACAGAAAAGAAAGAATTCTGCCATCTGGCTCTGGAATCCGTCTGCAATTTTTACTTGTTGCTGTAATTATTTTCAAGAGGTTCTGCTGCTTTCAGGAAAAAAAGTGTGTAATGAATATCATGGGATAATTCAGAACCCTTTGTAGGATGTGCACTGACCTACCTAAGAAACCCAGGGGAGATAATTACAACCTTTCTTAGTCTATATGTAAATCCACTTTTGAAATGTTTTTCCATGCAAACAATGTGCGAACCAGTTACATTTTGGAATCCATACCTGTGTGGAAAATGGAATGTAAAAGAGTATTTCTGGCAATTTTTGACAAGTTCCAGATTAAAAAAAAAAGATAGGGTATTAAATTATTAGGCATCTTTACTAGGGTGTAAGGAAGATTTATGGTGTAATGAAATATTGCTGCAACCCAATTTAGGACCTGACAAATCAGGTTTTATAGTGCTGAAGTACAAGAGGTACCTCATTATTTGAGGGGGAAAGCTTTTTTCTTTGTTGTTATTTTGGGCACCTATGCCTTTTGTCTTCTCTGGTTGGGCTATGCTTTGTAGGGTCAAGATGTCTCAGCTAGTCCTGTTTGAAGGGAGCAGTGCAGTTATGATGTCGTAATTGAGGATCAGGTCCTGGCAGGCCTTTCTTACTGCAGGTGGTCACTGGTCACTCATTTAAATTTTAAATGCTTGCAGTTCTCATTGCTTCTCTGGGTCAGAAATTTTGGTCATCTTAAAAACCCAGGCTTCTGCTTTGTTGTGAGACATTCCTTACTGATAATGTCTGCAGTGAATGGCAGGTATATGTATAGACAGTACCTGCTCCACAAAACACAGCCACACCAAAATTAAATGTTGTATACAGCATTTTTGTTTAATTAAAAAAAAAATCTCTATTCCTTCTCTTTAGACTTGAAGTTTGCCTTTGACCATTGTGTTTGGAGTATAACCTGGCGTTATGGTTTGCAGCAGACAATAGGCAGCATCGCCAAAAAACTGCCACCGTTACTTAATTTAGCAAATCTGCCTAAATTTTTGTGTAGCAAATACCTGTTCTTGTGTTGCTATTCAAGTGAATAGCAACTGTGAAACAAATCTGGAAAGAAACTTAAGTTTGTGCATTACACGACTCTGAAAAGCAAATTTTAGCTGGAAGTAGTATTTCTTTGTGGGATAATGAGTTTCCTGTGTGGGGCATACAGAGTAATTGATCTTAAGCTAATTATATATGCTGGTAATTAGCAACTACGTTATTTATACCTGACTGATGTGGCCAGGTGTAAGAGAGAGCTGGAGGGTTTACATTTAGGAGAACCTTATACTGAACACGTAACATGACTTGCTCATCATTGAAGAAGGGTAGTGGTTTGGTGTTAGTTGGATATGCACTGTGTTATGTGCTTAGCTCCAACTCCAAATTATTTTCTGAGTTTCAGTGACTCTGTTTAGTCTTTGCCCACCCTGTTTAGACATCAGTAGCCAAGTATTTTGCCTCTGTACATAGCCTCCAGTTGTATCTTTTGGTGATGAAGTCATTGGATCAAATTATTTATAAAATGAGGACATCGTTTTGGACCTCACAGGTAAACAGGCTGAAATATGTGCACAGGCAAAGAGATTCTTGTTTGTTTATCCACAGTTGAAGCTCAAATATTAATAGATTCCCCCCCTTCAATCTTCATTTAAGTTTTCCTTTAAGGCTCCGGTTTCCTATCTAGATTACCTGGGAAAAAACTTTCGCCTTGCCCTTGCTCAAGTCACTAGTTGCAGAGTATCTCTGTGTTTCAAGATTTATCATCAGTTTGGATAGGCAGCTGAACTGTTGGAATGGTTCCTACTGGGCAGGTATTAGCATAATCCAACCCATGGCTGCAGTTGCTGGTTTGTGTGGTGGAGGGTAGGATCTGTTGTCTACAGGCCATATGAGTCTGTTTTGGAATTTATGGTGAGGGCTGGAAGCCTGCCAGAAGCCCACCAACGTGTTAGTTATAATTTCCTTGGAGCCAGGTTAGAGTTGGACTGTGATGCTGATTTGCCAGACCTCTCTACAAATGGTTTCTCTTGCAATAGGGACTTGGTAGTGGTGGGGAGGAGCTCGCATGATCAGAGGTTGCTGGTGTTACCTTAGGCCCCTGAAGCAGCAAACACTTTGGTTGGTCCTTGTGCTGCATCCTTTACCAGAGACCTGGGAGATGGCCAACTGAGAGGTTGCCTTTGACATATGGAAGGAGATGGAAGAACAAGATACTGTAAAACAGAGGCTGGGATAGGTGTTTGTTTTAGCTTTTGGTGGGCTATTTTAACTCAAATACAAGTATCCTCTTAGCTATTGACAGTGAAGTTGTGATTCCAAACCAAATCTGAACATAGCACTACACTAGAGTGAGCACTGCTAATCTAAGACTGGCTTCTGTTTCCTGCTTAGGGCTTCTCCCCTATGCTCTCACTTGGCTCACTACAGTACTGCATGCTGACAGACACATTTGAGACACTAACCAGTTAAAGCACTTTGTGTGTGTGTGTATGTGGGCAGCTGCTCAGGTCTGGTATTTCATGTGCTTATTGGCTAACTATTCATGGTTAGGAAGTGAGAGTTTAGAGTAGGTATGGATGTTCCTTTCTGTGTGTTCTGATGATCACACAAAAATTGTAACCTGTCAGTAAAAGTACTCCCCATAAGAAGTCACATACAGCAGGCAGTGTGTGAGTAGAGTATTTTAGGTAGTGAATACGTTGAAGCAGTACAGTCCTGAGTAGTCCAGCTCTGTGGTTTGTGTAAAATTAGCCCCTTAAAGACCCTGTGGTCTTGTCTTCTATCAGCAACTCAACTGACTTTCACTTTCGCTGCGGTAGTAGGATCAACAGAGAAGAGAATTTGCCATCAGTTCTCTGTTTTCACATTTTTCCAGACAGTTTGGTCACTACAAACTGTACAACCTCCCTTTTCTCTGTGTGGGAGAGTACAGACTGCTGCTTGAGGCAGTGAGGAGAGATTAGCCTTCATCTGTTCTTCCTTTGCTCCCTTTTGCATCCTGTGGGCATAGGAGACTTAGGAATGTGCCGCTCCTTTAGGGAGCATTGCTACTCATTGTCCAAACCAGAAGACCACAGAGACACCAGTAAGGATGAGTGAGTTTCATGTTTCTGATTAAACAAGCACAGGCAAAAGGCAAGGGCAGAGCTCCCTAGAAGGAGTCAGAGATAACATGGAAAGACCAGTGTAAGCCGTGGGTCACTCTTTTGCTGAAAGATCCCCTTTTCCAGAGTCTGTGCATGTTTGGATGTTAATGCAAAGTCCTTATTGGGGTCTTTCATGGAAACTGGTATGAGTTTGTCTTCCTCTGTTTCGATCCGAGATGCTTACTTCTTTGACTTACCCTATTGTGTTCTAATATTATGTGTATCACAGTATCACAGTATCACAGTATTATCAAGGTTGGAAGAGACCTCATAGATCATCAAGTCCAACCTGTCAACACAGAGCTCAAGGCTAGACCATGGCACCAAGTGCCACGTCCAATCGTGCCTTGAACAGCTCCAGAGTTGGCGACTCCACCACCTCCCTGGGCAGGCCATTCCAGTGGCCAATGACTCTCTCGGTGAAGAATTTTCTCCTCACCTCAAGCCTAAATTTCCCCTGGCGCAGCTTGAGGCTGTGTCCTCTTGTTCTGGTGCTGGCTGCCTGAGAGAAGAGAGCAACCTCCTCCTGGCCACAACCACCCCTCAGGTAGTTGTAGACAGCAATAAGGTCTCCCCTGAGCCTCCTCTTCTCAAGGCTAAACAATCCCAGCTCCCTCAGCCTCTCCTCATAGGGCTTGTGCTCAAGGCCCCTCACCAGCCTCGTTGCCCTTCTCTGGACACGCTCAAGCACCTCAATGTCCTTCCTAAACTGAGGGGCCCAGAACTGGACACAGTACTCAAGGTGCGGCCTAACCAGTGCAGAGTACAGGGGCAGAATGACCTCCCTGCTCCTGCTGGCCACACCATTCCTGATGCAGGCCAGGATGCCATTGGCCCTCTTGGCCACCTGGGCACACTGCTGGCTCATGTTCATGCGGGTATCAATCAGCACCCCCAGGTCCCTTTCTGTTTGGCTGCTCTCCAGCCACTCCGACCCCAGCCTGTAGCTCTGCATGGGATTGTTGTGGCCAAAGTGCAGCACCCGGCACTTGGACTTATTGAACGCCATCCCGTTGGACTCTGTGTACAGCCAGGAAACTGGAATATGGGGAGACAAGAGGGTGTTTCTCCTAAAAACAAATAATGAAATTATTTGCTGGAGTGGAAGCTGATGCTGATACTATATGCATGTGTACAGTCCTAACAGCGGCTGATAGCACTCAGGTGCAGGATCAGGAGATTTAGTTTGACTTTGTGGCATTGGCAGGGGTAGGAAAGCTCTTGCAGACACATGTTCCTGAATCCTGCTGCTGCAAGGGCAGCTTTCAGCTGGTGTTGCTCTTTGGTATCTGCTTGAGGAGATGATAGGTCTGCTCTGGTCTGCTTCCTTCTGAGTGAGCACCTCCCTCAGGCTGCTTGTGAGGAATCTTTGTCCTCAGCATCTCCACTGCTACCAGATTATAGGATCTCTCTCAATTAACATCCAGTCATTCTTTCTCCCCACTGCTCTGTATCCTAACGGGCAGTGGTTGATAATTAGCATTTCCTGATGTAGGACTTTGGAAGGTTTGTTGTCAGTGAACTGCCATCAGGTCTCGCATCTACTTCAGTTAGTAGAGGGAGCAGTTACTGCAGGGAGGAGGGCAGTGAGACTTCTTCCCATCCTTTCCAGCAGCAGCACCTGCCTAGAGGATGTGACCAGTCAGATGCCACCACCATGGTGGCATGGAAATGGTGGAGCTGCTGGTTTGGTTGGTGATTGTGAAAACTGTGGAATCTGGGAAGTGTTAGGAGCACACAGTGAACATCTCGCATAGGCAGTTGAAGAATACAAATTTTTTGAAAGATACAGTTAGGATCTTACCTAGGGCACCATGTGTGTGGCAGGGAATATATCTGGAGCTGTCTGCTGAATTTCTGGAAGGATGTTGCCAGCAGACATCAAGTGTGGTGAGGTTGGTACAAGAGGAACAAAACCTCCCATTCAGATAATAGCAGGGGAAGAGAAATACTGCCATGTGTGGGACCGGTTCTGGCTAAACCGGTCTTTGCAGTCATTTCTGCAGTTCTTCAGAAACATCATTTGGACTTGAGTTTCCTAGCTCAGACAGGTCTACATTCATGTTTCAGTCAGGCTTCGGGAGGCGGGAGCAGCACCATCTGTGTCCCACTTCATTTGAAAAAAGAAAATTAAAAAAGAAAAATTGAATGCCAGCCATCTGCTGATATTGCATTAAAACTCAAGGAATTAGCTTCTCTTCAGGGAGGGAGGTGGTTTGGGGAGAGGCACTGTTCAGAGTGGGAGATCTGTCTGCAACCCATGGGTACTGCTGGATCCAGAAACCACTGAAGGACCATGTGCTGGGTGGCTTGGAGCTCTGTTCTTCTGTACTAACAAACCAGTCTTGCTTAGAGAGACAATCTGAGTCCCATGGGATGGGACTTGAGTTTGCAGAGTCTACAGACTTGGTTTTTGATCATTAAGATGAGATTTGAGAGTTCCCGTGAAGTGGTTGTGGAGAGATGAGGTGATTAGAAGGCAAAAAGCTATTAATTGCTTTTTCCTTGTAGTCTGGATATTTGATGTGATGTTGTTTTGGAAATGCTTGAGGTTGTGGTGTTCTATAAATTGGCTGTTAAAATAGGGCCTGTGTCTTGATGGGAACTAAGACAAGACCTCAGCTACACGCAGGGAATGAGCAGTCTCATTTTTCTTTATTTTCATCTCAGATCACTGTAGCAAATGCCCAGTGAGTTTTAATTTGCTTATGAACAATGTGTCCCTTTTCTTTGCCGTATTCCTCTGTCTTAGAGAAGGAAAGTGATGCTCCTCTCCTGAAAGCTTTGTGTGAGCATGAAAGCAAGGCAGCAGAGTTACATTAAAAACTAATCCATTAACTAAAATACTTACATTAGAAGCTGCAAAACATTTACTCTTTGAGTAAAACAAACTTCCCCATTGTTCCCGTATGATTGCTGCAGTTTCTCTGAAAATAGCTAGTAAGAGGTTGTGCTCTGAGGAATTTTACTGGGTTGGCAGGGGAATAGGAGGGTAGGAATACTCAAGAGGCCTCTTAGTCAGTGGCTTTCTTTTGTTCAAATCTCTGTCACATGGACAAAATACATCTTGTCTGGCAAAAAACCAGAACAAAAAGAATCCCCAAGAATCCCCAAACCCCTCATAGTCGTGGAAACACGTCATGTTATTCTAGACATGCCAAAAAAAATGATAATCAGTAGAATATGAGAAAGTTGCATTCACTGGTTGGAAGGTTTATTCTTAGCACTCAAAGTGGGCACTAATGAACATTTAAAGAAAAAGTGAACATCCCACAGCTGTAAGCTTAGACCCTGGTTCCCAGATAGCCCTCCTGTCTGGGGACCCATGTGCATTAACCCTGTTTTGCTAGTGGGGAAATACCAGCACGCTGACTCACATCACCTTTCTATGGTGCTGAGCTTCTGTCCTGCCTACTGGGATCTGCTGTCACAAGGCTGCTCGGTATCCAAGAAAAAGTCAGTGAGGGTGCACATTTGGGACATCAGGCCACTGGACCATCATGTTTTCATTGAATCATACAATCATAGAATCATTGAGGTTGGAAAAGAACTCCGAAATCATCATGTCCAACCGTCAAACTAGATTCTTTGCATCTAGTTTGCATACTTTAGGCATAGAAGCAGTCTTAGTCGCATCTCTAATGAAAAATTAAGGAAATATAAAAGCTGTTTGCTTCAAATCCTTCAAGTCCTGCCATATCTCCCCTTAGCTAACTGGATTGAAAAATGTAAGGGCTGATAGTCTTTTAAAATAATATTATCTCATATAGTGTGCTATTTCACTTTTACACATTTCTGGCCTTTTTCAATCTGGCACTGTACTAACAGGCTTCTAGAGCTTGTGGGTAGGACACTGAAAGTGCCAAGACGGTGTGTGGAGGGGTTGTGGTTGGTTTTTTGTTGTTTTTTTAATTTAGATCTTTGTCCCCATTTCTCACTTTATGCAGCCTCTTATGCTTTTCAGAGTTGCCAGACAGGAGGTCTCCTCTCTTGCCCTAATGACTCACAGACCAGCTAGATGGCAAGTCACATCTCCAGTGCCACAGAAAAGTGTGTGTTCTAGCCTGAGTCTATTGTTTCTGTAAGTTTTATTGACTATTCCAAGGTTGCAGTTGTGTTGGTTAGGTGTGCGATCCTCTTTCGTCTCATCCCATGCGTGTCAGGCTGCGTAGTGTTTACCTACATATATATTAAAAAAATCTTTATGTGTTGAAAAGCTGGTCTGTAAAGGTGTTGAGAAATGAAATGCACTTGTTTCAGGTAAAGCATCATTTAATCTTGTGCAGTGAGAGCTTTGTTCCATCTGTTTCTTGCATGCTTTGCTGTATTTAAGAAAGGCTGCATGCTGACAGCTTCTTGCCCTGGAGATAAAAGGTGCTGTTACGTACCTAGGTTTGATACGCTGATGGAAAATTGTCTCAGCAATGTAAAACACTGCTGTGATTACTTCTAGCCATTACCACTGGTCTCATTTTACAGCCATTCACATTATGTAATTTGATGCTCATTTAATTTAATGAGAGGATGCTGCAGACTTATTTATGACTCGACAGGGCAACCTGGATGCTCTGGCCACCATGGTTATCCTTGCTGAAGGAGGAAGAGTGTGTTTCTTACAGAACATGTTACATCTTTATATCTAGTTTTCCCAGATTGCTGCACATGGGAGGGTGACATTCCTGAGATGCAGATTTTGCTGGAGTGGCAGCAGAAGCTGAATTTATTGTTTGCCTTTCTTGAGCTTTTTATTAGCCTTTTTGTAAGGTTATCGAGAGGTATTAATGGGCTTTTCCTTTTGTTACAGATGGAATTTTATGACTTGCTGGATTCTGAATAGGACAAGAGATGTGTCTGATAAGGTAAGAGAGGGTAAGATAAACATGTTCCTACACAAAGTGGTCTCATCAGTTTGTTGTTTGGGTTGAAGATAACTAGTTCTTTCCCTGATGGAACCCTGCAAATCACTGAGGTATTTATTTTTACTTTATGTCTGTCTGTCACCCTTCAGGCAGAGACTCTCTCAGTTCTGTGCAGCTTTTATCCTAGTCCTGTTCCTTGCTGAGATTATGTGCAGAATCCAGAAGACAAAAGCATAATTATGCCTTTCCAGCCGTAGAGGCAAGCAGGATAGGTCACACTTTTCCTATCATGCTAGAGCTTTTTCTAAAGCAGTATGAGAAGCAGAAGATTTCTTGTTCAGTTTTAAGATGTTGCACACCCCCCTGTACTGCAGACATTTGAAAAGTAAAAAGCTTTTTGGGCACTTTTGACTTCTAGGCTTTAAAACTTGTTTTTCCTTTTGTAGTGTTTTTGTATTTGGACTGTTTTTTGTTTAAGACAGACTGTATAGGAGTAGAAAACCTCTAGGCTTTCATTTGAAATGAGTATTTGCTGTCAAATAATGTAAAGAGGGAAGCCTTAGATTTGTTGATCTATTTATACATATTTTGAATAGCAGTGTTTTTAAAAGGCAGTGATTGGACTTGATGATCTCAAAGGTCTCTTCCAACCAAGGATATTCAGTGACTAGATACCTTCAAAACTCTTGGGTTGCTCGGATAACCGTATCAGCCAAACATAGTAGTAGTATGACACAGGAATTGTCATTCTCTTTCAACCTATGATCCACCCTGTGGCTATCCAGGTCACTTATTTATGTGTTTCAGTTTCTCCTCCACCTTTCTCAGCTCTGCACCATTTACAGTCCTCAGGTACCCTTTATTGTTCTTTCTGGTTGTTGTTTGGAAAATGTAGTGGAAACAGCTAAATACATGTCATTATAGGACTAGGACTAACAGACCTTTTCTTTGGGTTCAGAGATTTGGCTCTTGTAGGTGCTCTTATGGGATTTTTTTAGTGGATCTGGATTTTTATTTTTTTTGGTTGTGTGTGGGTTTTTTTACTAATTTAATTTTTATTTGCTCCCAAGTAGAGTTACCCCTTAGAGGCTGGCTGCTCAAGCAAAACCCAAAACCACTGAATGGCTCTTGACACTATGTGGAAGATGTGGGTATCAGACTTGTTGCTTAGGATTGTTTTGCCAGTGTTGGATGTTTTGTTCATTCAGACAACCCTATTTCATGCCACTGTTGAATTGTGTTATGGATGTTTTTATTTAAAGGCATTCTCTCTGCTTTCTGGTAGTCATGTAGTTAGCAAAATACAGCTCTTCATGTGAGAGGTCTTGCAGACTGTAGAGCTGTTACACAAAGCACCTTGCATGAATACCTCGTTTATTATGTAAAGGAGTGTAAAGGAACACTTACACGTGTTCCAACCAGTCTACCTGTGCTCCAAGAGTGGGTAATTAAAATTGCTTTCAGGGCTTCTTAGAGCGTGTTCAGCCCAACCTGTTCTGGCACCGCTGTGTACACAGACAGTTTAGTTGCCATCCCATGGCTGTTGCTGGAGGCTGTGGGTGCCCACTGCAGCTATGCATGAGTTCTCCTTGAAAAGCAGTGTGGCTGTGATAGGGTAAGTGGGAATTACTCAGGGTTGTTTGTTCCAGCAGCTGCAGTTGACTGAGAAGTCTGTTTGTCCAGTATCATAGAATCATTAGGGATCGGAAGGAACCTCGAAAGACCATCTAATCCAATCCCCCTGCCACAGCAGGATCACTTAGACCACATTGCACAAGAGCATATCCAGGTGCCATGGCAATGCTGGGACTTCTTTGATGTGCACATTGAGTCGTACTCATTTGGTTGCTAGAGTTTTCCTAAGACAACATTCTTCATCTATGACACATATATAGCGTATCTGTATTATATTGCTTTAGTTTGGGTGTTGTCCTGCAAAGTGGCCATTGAGGTCTGCGTGCTGTAACATGGGCACCTGGCTGCTGTCGTTCTGGCTGTCCCCAGGCTGAATTTGCTCTCCCTTTTCCTCTCAGAACAACCACTGAGGATCCTCTGTTTGTAGTAAGTCCTGCAGCTTAAGGCCACCTTCTCTCCCTATAGCTTTATTGCCAGCCCCAGACATGACAGCTCATGAACCACATCCTTATTAATCACAGTACTAGCTTTAAAGTGACGTTCTGGGAGAAGCAAGTAGCACTTTCCACTGGCTCGCTTTGCATGGTTCCTTCTCAGGACTGAAACTAATCCGAAGCTATAAATGTATGTGTCTCATTCTCCTTTCTCTGAAAGCGCTTAATTTATCCCTTCCCCAACACTCTGGGCTAGAGAATTGCCACACGCCTACTCTCAGTCCTCTACTGTCATGAGAAGCCACTGTCCTGGTCATATTCCTTCTCAAGGCTGCAATTGTTAGATGTCCATCATATTGTTAACTATCCCTTACTACTGTGGCATCAGTGATATTTTATTTTTATTTAACCTGCTCCTTTTCTGCATTTTCTTCTCTCCATTTACATTTGGGTTTCCATCCTTCTGGACAATTACCTGGATCCTGTCCTGAATATGCCTTTGGCTCTTGTCTGTGTCTCCTGTCTGTGTTTTCCCTTGGTTGCCTACAGTTTTCTGGGGATTTCCTGATCTGTTCCCTGCTGTTTCTCTTTCTGAGGAGAGTACTGAAGCACTCACGCATTTCTTACTGCTATTGTAGGTAAAGGGCTTGCAATCTTCTGGTCCCTTCTAAAGCCATGAGATATGGTCTACTCTCTGTGCACGGTGTAATCTTGTTTTAGTCCTGGTTATTGATACTTCATTGCAATGGCTGGCTTTTGGCATCCATTCTATATCTTATGTGACAGGGTCAAATTAAAAAAAATGAATAATAGCTCTTTTAATATCCCAGAAGCCTAATGATGAAGTCGTGAGACTTGGTGAGCTTGCAGCAACGTTGATCTGTGCCAGACCTCTCACCCAATATTTTCTTTTCCTTCCCCCGTATTTCCCTGTGCCTTTATCTTACTTCCTTTCAAGGCACCGGAGGCCCTTTGTGAACTGTAAGTCAAGTTTCACATGAGGACTGCCCGATAGCTCAGATTATAAATATAAAACTGTTCTATAACATCTGATCTATTTTCAGAGGTGCATTTAGGAGATAAAAATGACTCTGATGGCTGGAACAGCATTGTGTCATTTTTGGAAGGAAATGACAAGGAAGTAACTGTTATCTGGTTTATTTTTACCCACCGTTAGCTCAGACCTGACAAATTGCAGCTCCAAGGTCACTTATCTTAACAGTTCCCAATCAGGTTGCCAATTAATATTGATTATCTGCTAAGGTGTAGGTTGGTGTATAGGCTATTATTAATAGCTGTTAAAGCACTTGGTAGTAGCAGCCTGCTGGGGAAACCTCTTAATGTTCTTTTTTCATCAGTTACTCATTGTAATTCAGGAGCTTTTTCATTTTAGGGTGTATTTGTTTTTTTTATAGGGAGCGACCCTTAATTTTGATCAGATCAAACTGAGGCAAAATCCAGCAATGATTTCTGTCCAAACTGGTACATGTGTGGTTTCTTCTTGTGCTTGTGGACATCAGTGCAAAGCTCTTGCATCACTGCTAGAAGACTTTTCTTAGAAAAATTTTCACAGAATCATAGAATCATTAGGGATTTTAAGGGACCTCGAAAGATCATCTAGTGCAATCCCCCTGCCACAGTAGGATCACCTAGACCAAGTCATAGAGTCAGTCAGGGTTAGAAGGGACCACACGAAGAAGCTGATATAAATAGATTTGAGTTTTTTTGCTTGTGCTGTTTAGCTTTTTTGTCATACAATATGGAAAGTACCTAGAAAGCACAAGGAGGCAGAAAATTGGGAAATCTCTCATGCAATAGGAAAACAAAGTTGGGGGAGGAGAAAAATATCTGCATAAATGTAGACATCAAGGTAGATGCTTTTTTCTTTTCGTTTTCTTCCACAAAAGTTGAATATTTGCACAGTCTGATGTATCAAGTTGTAAATGCTTAACACTTCTAAAAGAATAAATTACCTGAGTGCCTGAATGTGTAGATAACTGTCAGCTTCAAAGGATCAAGTGAATTGGAAGGAATGTCTGGAGAACTCTGTATAGGCAGGTACCAGGCAGAATATAGAAAGCAGAGGAATATATTTAATGAATATAACAGAGGCTCAGATGTATGTTTATATATAAATTAAGACTAATCGCATTAAGGAGAGCAAATTTCAATGGTTCTGTTTTTAATGTAAGAGTGAACTACTGACTTCCCCCTCCCCCTCTCTGTCACACTGGGTTTCCCAAGCTGCTTGTTATAAGGATTGCCCTGCTTCTTTAAAAATTGAGATGGAAAGTGAACCCCTTTTAATACTTTTCAAACTAACCTTGCAAAAAAGGCCACGTTTTGCTGTGGAACATCCTCACTGATCTGCTCTGTTCTCTGTAAAATGTAACTTGCATTCTTGGCTAGGAATTAGGAGAAACTGAGATCAGCGCTGTAAAATGCGCATTAAAGCGAGACAACTAAGATGGAAAGAGCCATTTCAGCTTTTACTTGACAATTTATCTGAAGTTCCCCTCATAGTATGTAAAGCATAAACATGATGGGGTGTAGTTGAGCAGTGCAGTCTCCAGGTTGCATGTTGCTTGTCTTCCTCCTCACTCTACTCTCTGAATCTGTGCAGGGTACTAATACTGGCAAAACTACTAGTTCAGGCTTCTCCTTTGGGTTATTTTTCTGATCCAAGTTCTCTGAGCTCCAACAGGAACTCAAACATAAGGGGAGTTGCACCCTGGCTGGAAACACCCTTCTTTCTTTCTTCTCTGGTGATGGTATGACTGGAGCTCAGAGGCATGGCATGGAGAACAGTGACCGTCTAACTGGTGAGTTCTGTGGCTGCCAATTTCAGTGCTTGAAAATCATGCTGGCAGCCAGAAACTTCTAACTGCAGCTCTGCTAATGACTAGTGTTGTGGTTTGGGGCAACTCCCTTGGTTGTCTTTGAGTCAACTCCTCTGTCTGTAAAAAGGCGGTGATATTCCTTTTTTGCCTCACTGTTGAAATGACTCATTATAATGCTTCAAGATACAAAGTCCTGCTGTGTGTTGGTACCATTGGTATGGAGATTCCTCTTGGATTCAGAGACTCTGTCTCCAAGAGGAGAACAGAACAGGTTGTGGAGATTTTTTTTTGGTGCTTGCTTTTTCTTTCTTCCTATTAACTTAGGAAACACATCAGATTGACTCGCAGTACCAAACTACTGACCACCATTACTGACCATCTGCATCTTGGACCTCTCTCCTCCCCTTTTCTTTGCTCTCCGTAACTTCCGTCTTGACTATCTACTTTTCATATCAAAACTTCCTAAACCAACTAAAGACAGAGTGAAAGAGGAAGTTTTAGTTGTGGCTGAACATTAAATCCTATCAGTGACACAAAGAGTTTGCTGCTGGTGTAGCAAGACAGAGAAATGATCTTTTTTTCTTCTTGAAAGTCCATTCCATGTGGAGGCTGTGCCATTTCCAGGCTCTGGCTTCGTTGTCAACCTGAGATGTGCCAGTAACTGCTGGTTTTGTATTTGTTTTTTTTAAAGGTCTAAAAATAATGTTGGGAAGAGTCCTATCACTGAAAAGCTGAGAAATTCACATATGAGATAAATATAACTTAAAACACTCTAGATATTTAAAGGAAAATCTTAATTAAGATATTCAGACAAAGCTCCAAGAAGAAGCAGAAACCTGTTTGCTCTTAATATCCCACAAAAAGGTGCTTTCCTAGTTATTGATTGACTTTCAACTGCAGGTAGTAATTTGCTACTTCTTTTGGAGGAGCTGATGGGTTATGGAACTGTGAGGTCTCTCCCGTGCACCCATTTTGTATGGGGCAGGCAGTGGGTGGTGTTCTGCTGGGAGGGTGGCAGCCTGAGAAGCAAAGTGAACTGCAACTCTTGTTTATTCCCTGGTCACCCTTTTGATGGCCAGCCAGTGTGTCTTGAAATTACAGGGGCTACTCATGACATGGGGACCTCATAAACCCCAAAGGAATGGGCTGTAATTTTAGAAAACACGTTCTGTGAAATGCATTCACAGAGTTCTCTCCCCAGAATGAGCCTCCATTATCTGTTCATCTTGTTTTCCTAGTGCAGATCATGAGCTCTTGCTCTGTAATTTCTGCAGCGAATTCATAACTTGTTGTTTCAGTGCAGAGTTGCTTACTCCTGACTATAAATGCAAGGAGGAGACACACCCCAGTTCAAAATTTCCTGATTTCCCATCAGAATAATTTTAGGCAATTTTATTTTGTGCTATAAAAATTGTTTTGTTCAGTTGTACTAGTAGTATGGCAAACTCTTGTACTCAAGGGATGTAATACAGTGCATTGTCCAGGTGTTTTTGTTTTCAAACCAGTTGCTATGAGAGAAAAATTGGAAAGAGTGTGATCGAGATACTGTAAACTTTGGTGCTAGTATCCATCATGAGGAACTTTTTACAAAACTCCAGTGATAGGATAAAGGGAGATGGTTTCAAGCTAAAAGAGGGGAGATTTAGATTAGATCTTAGGAAGAAGTTCTTCACTGTGAGGGTGCTGAGTCACTGGAACAGGTTGCCCAGGGAGGTTGTGGCTGCTCCATGCCTGGAGTGTTCTAGGCTGGGTTGGATGGGGCTCTGGGCTGGTGAGAAGTGTCCCTGCACACAGCAGTATTTAAGGTCCCTTCCAGCCTAAACCATTCTGTGATTCTGCTTGGAAATCACTTCATGTTCCTTGTTTAGGCACACAAAAATCTGTCTCCAACACCAATTAACATTGGCTAAAGGCAGCAGAACAGTGGATTGCAATGAATCCTGGAGCTTGGTGAAAAGCCTTGAATACCCTGAACTGAGGCTGTGGAGCAATTTAAAGAAAAATGAACTTGGATTTATGTGTTCTGGTAGTATATAGAAGCTGCCGATACTTTTGAAAAGGTGCACTCCAAGCTCCATACTGGTTGGGGCTAGCTAACGGCAGAGATCCATATTTCTGAGTGGATAATAGCGTTGCTGTGAAGTGAGGAAGATGTAAATGCCAGAGCAATTACGTCTTGGTTGGATGAGACAAAGTTGTTCTTGTGGATACTGCCTTATGCAGAGTTGCTGTCCATGAGTTTCTGAGCATGCTGTACTCAGAAATACTGACATACAGAAATACAGGCGTTATAGGAAAAAATCAACTAAGTATGTATAGTCAGACAGAGAAGATTACTTTTGAGCTCCTCAAAAATTCTTCCTCTGTCCAGAAGGATGTCTTTGGGGCCTCATTTTGGCTAATGTACTCTTTATCTTCTGAGTCAGTTTTGGTAAAGACATTTTGCCATTTGGTCACTAAGTGATTGATAATCGTTATCTCCTTGGATAAGCCAACTATGCAGACTTTTCAAACTCTCACTAGAAGTTATGTTTTTCTCATTTTAAGCTGTTCTTGCAGTATTTTCTTCTCTGAAGTGAAAAGTACATTGCCCTTTCTGTAATTGTCCTTTAGGTAATACTTTCCCTCCCTGCCTTGTCTTTCACAAACCCATGTTCTTATCCATCCAGAGGCTGTTTCTTTGCTTAGCGGCAGATTTGTGCAGGAAGTTTAGTGTCTCTGTGACTCTAAGTCAGGATTGTTGCCTTCCCTAAGGGTAACTAATTTTATTCCTGGGAGTTTGTAACTTTGTGTTATTAACCACTGTATTAAAACCAGCTGTTGTTCAGATAAACTATACCTAGCGAGTAACCTGATTTGAGGGTTGTTTACTGTAGTTCCAGGTTTCGTATTCTGTGCAGATGACTAGAAGCTATTTCATATTTTCCCTGATAAAGACAATGGACATCATCCCATCAAAAATTCAGAGAGGAAGTAGAGTACATGGTGTCATTAGAGGTAACGTTTACAAGATCGTGAATCCCTAAATCGAACTTCTTGTACTTTGCACTTTGGGTTTGTGTGAACATAATTACAGCTTTGAATTCTTTAGTTAAATATTGCATGTATGTGGGGGAGTAGTCATTTAGTTTTTGCTAAGTAGCATTTTCTAAAGAATCATATTCATACCACTTGTGTTCTGTCTTTGAAGATAAAATTTAATGTTGGTACTTTTTTTTCTCTGTCTCATATAAGTACTAGACCAAGTACCAGACAGTTGTGCGTTTGCCATCAAGTAATAGTCAGAAGGTACTGTCTTGCAAAGGCTTAGCTAAAACGAAATGAATAGCTCTCAATTTCCTGTGCATGTTTTTTTTTGTGTGTGTGTGTCTGCAGTGCTTACCAATAAGGAACAGAACAACTTTCCTCTTCTGAGATAGCTTTGTTGACAACTTTTGTACTGTTGAAATAATTTTGTTAAACAGGAGGGAGGAAAAAGTTACATTCATAAATTGTCAAAAGGAATTTGCCTACATTGTGCCAACGGGGCTGGATCTGTTTTTCCTCCTCCATTTTATCAGGAGATAAAAAAGCACGTTGCTTTAGTACTTCATTAGCCTTTTGCTTTCAAATGCTGAGACATAACAGTATAATGCTCTCTCGATTTATTATAACTGCTGTTTGTAATTGTAGCATTGGAACACATCTTGGAGATTACAAAGGTCAAGATTCTTACTTCCATAGGGATGTTGCACACAGCCTCGTTTTATATACCTCACTCTGCCCATTTCTGAAGTGACTCGAGTAATCTGGTTACAGCAGTGTGGGAAGTCCATGGGGACTGCATTGGTAGGACCGTCCCACAAAGGCACCTCCAGATTGTCTGGGACTATTCTACATCTGTCTTTGAAAACTTATGTTCTCCTAGCAGTTGCGTGCTTTGCTCTGTACAGAGGAAAGTGTCCACTCACTCTCTGGCCCTTATCCTAGTCTCTATTAAAAACAGGCAAACCAAGAGACTTGACTGTGTCCCACTTAAACTTCCTCTGGATTTCTGAATACACAACTTGGAAGAACAAATTATCTCACGTCCTTTTGCTCTCTGCTTTCTTCTGCTGCCTTGCAGCTTAAAATGTCATCCCCTTTTGTAGCCTTAAGAGAAGGAGTTATGATCAAGCCCTCAGAGGAAGTGTTCTCTGAAGTTGAACTAGTTACACCATCGATCCCCGTAACAAAACTCCATTGAAGCAGAGCTTTGTGGAGGTCATGCAACAAGCTTTTTTTGATTGTAGAACATGAAACATGTGCTTGGAGTGTACCTGTGCAGCTTGCTGTGTAACTTTTTCCTTTGATGGTCCTTTGGGTCAACGATGCAGCCTAGGAAACTTCCAATTTTTACCAGAGTTCTCCTAAGCAGCTTCCATTTTTTACCAAGGGAGGCTGTTGCAGAGCTATGGAGGAGTGCCTATTTTATCTCTAGTTGATAAATGCCTACCCCATGTGTCACTTACTCTAGCTGTTCCTCTATTCTGGTTTGAGGGTTTGAAGCAAGGTGAGGGTGTGTTCTTGTTTTTCCTGTCTGCAGACCTGGTGTGAAGGAATCAAAGGGATGAGATAGCAGGCTCTGAATGGGTAATAGTGAAGAATAGAGTTTTGAGATGAGTTTTATGGCTCTGACTACTTGAAACACAAAAGGAGGTGAAAACTATTGCTTAATGTAGATTTTGGCTGGTACTTAAGGATCATCTGCAAGATAATCTCAAGTTCTGTCATTGATTTCTGGCACAACCTGTTATTGCATGAGGTTTGAGTAAAAGTACCGATGGCCACTGTTCAGGAAAACCTAGCTGGCAGTGGTTAAAGACGACATCTTTATCCTCTTGCATTATTAATTAAAAGCAAGAAGCTGTCATGTTGATGGATCCTGGTGCAAGAATGAAAACAAGCAATGCTTTTGATTTACTAGTGAGTTGTAGAATCATAGTATGGTTTAGGTTGGAAAGGACCTTTAATACCATTAACCCAAGTGTATCAAGCCCACTGCTAAACCGTGCTGTTAGAGTCGCATACAGTTAGGAGCTGCCGTTTGACTCTTGCCCAAGACAAGTGGACATTTGCTCAGCCCACCTTATTGTATATGTGAATTTGATTTTCAGTACTGATCAAATTGGAAATTTCCTTGTATTTTGAGGTGTTGCCACAATAGGAAAACTTTAATAATTTTCTGGTTGCTTGTAGTTTTTTTTAATATGTTTGCATTTACTTCTTACTAAAGACATACAGTTTCATATAATTGCATAATAGTTTGTCAAGAATAATTCGGGGGGGGGGGAGAGAGAGACAGACTAACCTTCTATGTGCTTTTTTCTCCTGTTTAAAACAAATTGAGATTTATGTGGCATCACTCTAGCAGTCACTTACTTATCCAAGGAAATTATTTTTGAAGCCCAGACCCTGAGGGCATCCTTTTCATTTGGAAGGGGTTAACATCAGCTTTGCATTATCCCAGGACATAGAAACACCCATACAGGCTGCTGTTGGTAAGAATATTGTTTGTATAAGTAGTTTCCTCAGCAGGTGGTGAACTTCTTCCTTAACAATTATATTACTTAATCTCAGGAAATCCTAGGGGTAAAACCAGAGACTTACATAGGTATGGTGATAGAGGAGGGAAGGAGGGAGCTTCTGGAGTTAGATGTGGGGCATGAAGCAGTGGCTAGAAGTGCTGAAATACAGAACATACCTGAGGAGGTGGAACTTGGGTTCTGGTGGTTAGTTAGTCCTACAGCAAGTCATTTCAGCCTGAGCGTGCCTCTGTGATTCCACCTGTGTGAGATAAATTATAATACATGTTTCAGAAGTGCTGCAGAGGTGCTAAATTAATGCTTTCAGTGGAAGATCACAGGATGCTTTGAATAAAGCTTTACAAAGTGCACAGTGTTCTTACTATTAATACCAAATAGTTTGTGTGTATCTCATAAATGGCAGGGAAAATGAAAAGTGCCAGATTTGTGAAGCTGGAGAAATGTTTGCTTGTTATTTTGAAAGAACTGGAAAGTGCAGATGGAGAAGGGAGGATTGAGATGTAGGTATGGAGTTAAAAATCCAGTGGAATTTCGCCATGGATGTGGTTTGGAAAGCCGTAGTCTTGTTTCATCGTGTCTATAAGTCGCCCTTGTACGTGGCTGAATGTTTCTGAGTGGGGTGAGAGGGAAGAGAGTGTTCACCGATGCGGAGTAATGCAAAGCAGAGGAAGCTGCTGCTCAAACCCTTTATTTGAAGAAAATGTGACAAAGCAGGAACAGCTATAGTCCTTTTCTTAAATAGGAAATATGGGCAACCACAAAACTCAAGCAGAGAGTTAAGTGACTGACGGGAACCTGTATTAGAAATCTGAAGTTAAAAGAAGCGCTATTTTGGCCTACTTTGCTCAGACTAACAAATAGTGGCATTTTAGACTGCACATCCATAGCAGAGTTGTCCTTACTGGAACAGGTTGACCAGGGAGGTTGTGGCTGCTCCATCCCTGGAAGTGTTTAAGACCAGGTTGGATGTGGCTCTGGGTGACCTGGTCTGGTAAGAGATGTCCCTGTGCTTGGCAGGGGGTTGGAGCTAGATGATCTCTTTGGTCCTTTCCAATTCTGTGATTCCAGTGATGCCTTTATTTGCTCTACTTGGTGTCACTGAGATGCCATCACTTCAGAGTGGGACAGTGGCTCCACTTCACCTTCACCACAGGCTTGGTATGGGCTTACAAAAATAATTTTTCTCACTTGAAACCAGCTCACAGAAAATGGGAAAGATTCATGTGGGCTTGAATGGTTGGAGCTTCTTGTTGTGTCTTTGTTATTTTGGTTGGTAACAGTGAGGTTTGAACTGTTAGCAGGTGAGAAGTAAAAAGCCTTACCTCTGCCTTTCTTGGGGTACTGACACACTCAGAAATGAGCAAACTGCTACCCTTTGGCTTTGTGATGGAGGTAAAAAAAAACCCAACCAAACCAACCTAGAACCCTTCTTATTAATTAAAGTGATTCCTCAGCTAAACTATTTTGGAAGCACTACATGATGATCAGGGTCATCTTCGGTGGACATGTGGCTGTTCTTCATGTAGTTCCGAGCATTGAAACACTTTATATTTTTAAATAAGCTTTAGCTAATCAGTTAAATATCCTGGGGAAGGCTTTGTGGCTAGTAATTAATTCTAGTAATTAATTCTGCTGTTGAGCTAGGGTTCAACAAATGGCTCTACTGTTTCACTTAAGCAACACTAACCTGAGGAGATGTGTTGAAACTTCTTTGACCTTTGTTAAAAAGTTAAAACTCTATTAAACTTTAGCCTAGGAAAAGAACACCTTTAGGTCTACATTATGGGGTTTCTGTCCTCTATATAAATCCATATAGACAAAGCAGCAGAGGGTACTTGTATCTGGTATGTACACTTCTGGTTTTCAAGGGAATCCAAATGTCAGCTGACTCCAGCTCTGCTGTCATGGTGGGTTCAAATTCTTCTGTCCCTGCTCCTCTATGCATGCTGCTTTTCCAGCACACCACTGCACTGCTGGTGCCTTTTTTCCAGGACTTAAACTTTTCTTACTCTAGAAAAGCAAAAGTACAACTACATTGTCTATATAAATATTCCTGCTATTCAATAATAATAGAAATTAACCTTTTTGAGGTGAAAGCACAAGAAACACAGTGCTCTGATAAGTTGTTCCATTTCAGCTGCAACCATAGTTTTTTAAATAGTCATTAAATGCTTTATAGTATCTAGAAAACAAAACAAAGCCATTTTTGTATTGGAAGAATGGCTATCTGATATGACAGCATAGAGCAAAAGTTTATTATGCATATACAGCTGAAATAAGTTAACTTGTTTAAACTGCCGGGTAGACACAGTGCTCCTGTGCTTGAAAAAGTTTCATGACTCCACATAACCACATCAACATGTTTCTATAGTTATTTCCCAGCCTACAATTGTATTATCTTTTGTCTAATGGAACATCATCATATTAAGTAAACTAATAATCATAATGTTGCTGCTGCTTTATTAGATACTACACAAAAAAACTCAACAAAAAAAGAAGCGGCAGACCACAATACTGTGTTCACTTAACCAGAGTATATCTTAACTCATGAAGCTTTCCTGTGATGGAAAAGTGAAGGTTATGTTTAAAAGTACTGTATTTGGTGCTCAGAGTGGACCAGTATGCAAATACAAATGCCAGTATATATGTGAGGGCATCCAGTGCACTCCTGGTGCTCTCAAGTGCTTTTCTGCACAGAATAACACATTTTCTACTGGGACTTCTGTCACGTTTGTGTATCTGTGTGTCTGTGGAGCAGTGAATGCAACTGGGTGATGAGGCAATGTGTTTGGAAAGGACGGGTGAAGTAAGTGGAAGCCTTTAGTTTGTAGAACTGAAATAATCTTTATTTCACTCCAAATTTCACTAAAGACAGTTATTTCTACTTAAGTTTGAAGATTCTAGCAAAAATCACGGGTGATTTGGAAGTGTTCGAGGCCAGGTTGGATGGGGCCTTGAGCAACATGGTCTGTTGAGAGTTGTCCCTGCCATGGAGTTCAAACTAGATGATCCTTAAGGTTTCTTCCAACCCAACCCATTCCATCGTGTAATTTCCTTTTGGTATGGACTTACTTGAGTAGTAAGACCAGGCCACCTCGGTATGTTATACAGCAGTTGGTACATTCTGGAGAGCAGTTTACATTGGAAGCTCAGTGTTGAGGTGATGAGAAAAAGCTGACAAATTCGAGTCCTTGCAGCACTCTTAGAAGAATGGAGACTGTCTTTTCTCTGTAGTAGTATGTAGTATTTACTGGTGTGTGATGACACAGGATCATTACTGGAATATGGAGTCCAGTTCTTCTGTGCCTGCTTTGGAGAAAAATGTTATAAAAATACAAAGCTTTAGAGAGCTGAAAAATGTGGCCAGCAGCTTGAGGGAGGTGATTCTCCCCCTCTGCTCTGCTCTGGTGAGGCCCCACCTGGAGTACTGCATCCAGTTCTGGAGCCCTTATTACAAGAAGGATGTGGATGTGCTGGAGCATGTGCAGAGAAGGGCCACAAGCATGATCAGAGGGCTGGAGCAGCTCTCCTATGAGGCCAGACTGAGAGAGTTGGGGCTGTTCAGTCTGGAGAAGAGGAGGCTCCGAGGTGCCCTTATTGTGGCCTTTCAGTATCTGAAGGGGGCCTACAAAAAGGCTGTGGGAGGGGCTTTTTATGATGTCAGGTAGCGACAAGACTAGGAGGAATGGTGCAAAGCTGGAGATGGGTGGATTTAGAGTGGATGTGAGGAGGAAGTTCTTCACCGTGAGAGTGGTGAGAGCCTGGAATGGGTTTCCCAGGGAGGTGGTGGAGGCCCCATCCTTGGAGGTGTTTAAGGCCAAGCTGGATGAGACTCTGTCCAGCCTGATCTAGGGTGGAGTGTCCCTGCCCATGGTGGGGAGTTGGAACTGGATGATCAGGTGGTCCCTTCTAACCCAGACTGACTGTATGACTTGGTCTAGTTGATCCTGGTGTGTCAGGGGGATTGGACTAGATGATCTTTCGAGGTCCCTTCCAATCCCTTATGATTCTATGATTACAGTTGGAAAACATTTTACTGTTAATTTGTATTTTATTTTTTATAACTAAAATCCTGTCATGCTTGCTTGAAGTGAAGTGGCTGTGTTGTGTTTTGTAAATGTCTATAGAGGAAAGAAAGTAGAAAGCTCTTGAGTTTAGTAGAAGGAGGCATAATGAGATTGAAGAGCTGAAAGTTGACACCAGATGAATCTAGGCTGGTTATAACACACAAATTATTCAATAGGATAAATTACTCCCTGAAACAACTCCTTTGGTTTGAATGGGTTCCTGATCACTAACTTGTGAGTTAGAGCTCCATGTTTTTAGCAAAGGTGGTCATTGCTGATGGATGTGTGGACTTCATCAAGTAAATCTGTCTGTGGCACACCTTGGGTAGAAGGTCAAAGAGGTGATCGCACTGGTCTGCTTGACTTTCCAGGTCTGTGGTAGGTGGATGGAGACCTCCTGATGCTGGGATGTGATCTATGAGCCAAATCTGGTGTTTGTGCTCGTATTTATTCCAAATACTGTCTCTAGTATGCTGGTAATGGGGTTGTTTAGTGTTTAGTTGTTTCTTTTCTCTCTGACAAATCTGCCGGGTTTTGATTCATGACTCGAAAGGGAGAAAACAGAATTTAGGTCAGGCCTACTCATCCATATGGAGAGGGTCATCTGCAGTTAGAGCAGGGAGAGGTCTGATGGGCTTTTGGGTTGTGTTTGGGCTTTTTGAGTAGTTGGGGGTTAGATTTTTTTTTTTCATGTTTGGGGTTTTATTTTTTTTTAAGACTGTAAAAAGAGTCAGGCAAATTTTGCATCCATGCTGATGTCCTGCTGGAGTAAAGATAATACAAGTAGCATAGAGAGGAAAATGAACTAATGATCAAGTGTTTTATGCGATTTTTGCTTCATCTTTTGGGCATAAGGTGAATTTGCATAGAAAATGAACAGCCGGTCCACTAGGCACTCTTCACCATTAGGTAAGTTTTCCAGATTAATTCCATATCAGTAACAACTGTAAAGTTTGTCTTAATCTATCTTCATGTGTCCATTGCAGTGTTAAATTTCAGGCACACTTTTTGCCTAGCAGGTTTCCACTGAGAGCTGGAGGTTGAGTTTTTTGCCAGCCTCTGGATTTGACTCTTTGGGCTAGAGGACACAGGGCAGAGCTGAAGAATGCTGCTGCTGCTGCACCTGGGCAAATATCAGCTGGGATTGATATTTGATATTAGGTACAGGGATGAAAATGCAATTCATACATGTGATTTAGTGTATTTAAAACAAGTGAACTGCACTTATTGTCCCCACAGTGGCTGTGCTTGTGTAGAAATCTCTAAATTTTATTAGTGGGAAAACCTCACGTGGAGAAAGAAGTGTTTGGTTTCAGTGAAAAGTTGCTGTGTTTCTGATATGGCAGAGCTCTTTCACTGAGCATGGAGAGCTCCATGAGGATGGTGGGAAAAAAATGCCACTGCCTTCACTTCTGACACACTGAATGTGAATTATTTATGGAACATCATTGCAAATGGAGTGTTCTGTAATATATTTGTAAATAATGAATTCTTTATGACAGGACACCTGCATCTGTGGATCCTGAGTTGCAGAACTGGCTTTCTAAATGCACTTTCTGATAAGGTATCTGTGCCAAGGCTGCCCTGTAATAAAGTACTTTTGTATTCTGATGTATCTCATCTGTTTTGAGTCATAAAAGATAAAAAGTATGTAAAAGTTTGTGTTTGTTGTAAGGTGATACTGTTTTAGGCTCATTTAATAATGAATAGCTATCTTCAAGCATTCTGATTTTTGTGGTGTGTAAAATCAGGTTAGTGGGAGACTTACATGCTATATGAATTTAATTTGCTTCTTCAGACTTGTCTAAGAATACAAACTGTTGTAAGTGGGGTTTTTTTTAATTACTAGTTTCCAGTGATGCCACTGATTTGTAGAGGCAATGAAAATGCCAAGTGGAATGTGCAGTTCCGAATGGTCATATAAGAAGTGGGAGATGATTGCCTGTTTGGCTGGGTATGTGACTTTGGGGATAACCTCTTCCCTTGCTTGTCTGAGTAGTTTGAGTAGGACTCACTTGAAAGCTTGATTTGTGTGGGACCTTCCTGCAGTGAGTTCTCTAACAAGGCACTGGCAAAACTTTTCCAGTTCTTTAGGGTAGTCAGTGGGAATGGTGGATTACCCTCTGCAGAATGATCTTACTGCCACTTAAGCATCCTGCATTACTTTTGGTATGTTAAAAAACCCAAAGAAGTTCTGTGTTTTACTTTTGCAAAGAGTATAGAGATGTATCTATTAAATTATCTCCTGCATACCCTTCCTTAATGCATGGTGCCCAGACAGCAGCGTGTCAGACTGATCCCTTGTCCTCTTCCCCATCACGTCTTCCTTTTTTCTTCCCATAATTGCTCTCAGGAACTTAGTACCAGTTACCAATTTTGCAGCTAATGTCCTAGTAAGTCTTTTTAATGCCCTCAAAAAGAAAGAAGTTAGTGGTAGATGCCTGGCTGCTGCAGTTGCCTAGCAGCTGGTGGGAGGCACTGGGAGGAACGGCTCACCCTTTCTTGAATCATCTGCTGAAAGAAATTAGAAGATAGTTATTACTGGTTGGGTTTGTTAACATTTCTGTCTCTGCCACGCGCACACACACTTACCTGCCTCTGCTTAACAGTTTCTTACAAGCTGTGAAATGGAGTCTCCCGCATACAAACAGTCCTCACTGCTTAGCAGCTCACCTGAAATAGCAGTACCTTTGAGGGAGACTCTGAGGTCTTAGTCTGCAGCATTGCAAATGTACTGTACAGATGCTTTGCCATTTCACAGAAGAATGGGGCTGGTTAGACACTTCACCAGGTGAGGTTGTGGTTTTGCACACTGGCCACTTAAGTTTTCTGCAGGGTGCTTAGCATTTCTCACTGCTTTTCCTCACAGACTCTGGCAGAGTCGTTCTGCTCAGTCTTACTGCAATAGCTGGAGATGTCTTTAGCTTTCAGACAAAAGTTGTGGCCTTGGACTGGTAGAAAAGGATGCCAACCCTGCCTTGCCCATGCTGGTGCACGGTGGTTGAGAACCTGGATGATGGAGGGTGAATTGTGACTGCAGAGGCAAAGGTGTGTTGGGTTACTCTGAGGCTGCCCCGTGAAGCAAAACCACTGTGAGAACAGCCTTGGCAGCAAGTGGCCAGGAATGATGATGTCAAACTGTCACAGCAACTTTGGTGCATGTGGGGGGTGAAGGTGCAGTTATTAAAAAAGACAGGTATCAAGATGTCATTTGTAGAACTTCAGCTTTGTTCTAGAGGAGCTTCTGTAAACTTGAGCTGGAGAAGAAAGGATGAAAAATGCCTTGAAGCCTCATACATCCAATGAACTACCTCAATTCTTATCTTGCAGTGGTTGTAATTGCTGCTGTAATGGAGCAGGATCATGTTCAAAGTGATACAGTGATGTGACCAGTGCAGGGGGATCCTTCCTTGCTTCTTTCTCATCTAAGTTTATTTCTGATTGGCACCTCTAATTTCAGTGGAAGTGAAAGCTGCACCAGAGAAGCTGTTGTCTGTATCATTCACACCAGCCAGGTTTGTTTGTCACTAAACTTTTAATTTCGATGCAGATTCCTAGATAGCCATGAACCCAGACTTGGAGGAATGAGCATGTGATTTATTCAAAGAAATACAGGGGGTAGTGCTCAGGTTTCATTTTTAAAAGGCTAATTGTGTTAATTTGGTTGAGACACAATTATCTCAATGGAATTGATTTGTTTAATTAACTTGGGATGCCTGCAGGTTAAATAGTGAGTATATATAGCAGGACAGTGGGGAGTATATCACGAATGTTTGTATTGCAGAAGGACTGACTCATATGTAGATGAAGGGCTCCAAGCCTGCCAGGCTAACCTACTTCTGGGCTGGTTTCTAGATTAAAAAAAAAAATAAAAAAATCTCTTATGCGATTGAGCACAACATGGGGCTCATACACTCAGGAATATTGCTGAGTGTACATTGTAGTACTAATGGGAAAACTGCTTTGCTCTCCTGCTGTAAATACTCCATGTGTGAACACTTTTGAGAACACTGTGAGGGAATGGGGCCTGAAGGATGTGGTTTGTGCTGGACCACTGTGATGGCACTACCCTTTTGCAACCCAGCAGCTTCAGTGTGTCAGCCCTCTTGTGTGGTTTCTTATTCTTCTATGCAACGCAAAGATTGTTTCTGAACAGAGCACACCAGCTACACTGAGCACTGAAATCATGCAATGAAGCTTTAGATGTTGCTTGGTTCCCAGCAGCTGCTGCTGTGCTTGTCTGGCCATTCCACCCTGTGCTTCTGCAGAGGATTGGGAGCAGTTATGCTTCAGTTTGTCAACCTGTGCGCGCGTCCTTTGTCTACTGTTTGTAAGGATCCTACTCATACTAAGGATCTCATACTTCAGCATGTCATTTGTCCTAGGATGCCAGTTGTATTTAAGTCTGAAAAGGGAAATTTTGAGCTTTTTGTTGTGTACCATGAAAATCTTGCATCCTGCAAATAAAGAGAGGACAGGTGGGTGTTTCTGATTGTTCCCTATCTGAAGTAAATTACTTCTTGTAATGAACTGTATAAAGCCGTAGTATTTCTTTGAATTTCTTTCTAGAATTAGTATAATTTCTTTCTGAGGTCTTCCTCATGGCTTGTGGCACGTTATTGTGCAAACTGAGCACTGAATAAAAATAAAAGTAAAAAAAAACCCCCAAACAACATAGCTCTGCCACAGAACCAAACCAGCTAAACAAACACGCGTTTCCTTTTCACAGCTTTATGAGTTCTGTGTAAAAGAAGTCTGTGCTTCTGTATGAGGAGAGTGTATGGGAGCACTAAACTCTTTTCCACAATTCCTTTCTTTTTATATCCTTGATATGTCTCCCATTAGCATGGTTGATTCAGATGTTTTTCGTCTCATTCTGTACAGAAATTTGTCCCGAATTATTCTTGTCCCCATTTTCTGAACCTTTTACTACATCTATCTCAAGAAGAGATGGGGTGATAAGAGCTGAGCACGGCACTCTGATGGAGAACACGTTTCTGATTTATGCCGTAGTACAACAGTGCTGTCAGCCTTATCCTTTAGAAAATCATGTGATTGCTTTTTGTCTTTAAAATGGAAAAAAAAATATTTCTAAGCTGTATCTTTGCATATCTAGCAGAGGTTTTCTTTTTTTTATTTGCTGCAGACTTGATTCAAATACTGAATTACTCCAGAGCTGCTAAACCCATAATCAGTTTGGAGTGCCTCACGTTTTTTCATTTAAATGCACTTTGCTTTTTATTGATCTGCAGTGAATTTAATTTGCCCCTTGGCCTGGCCTTGCATGGTTCATCTGGAATTCTTTGCGCTCCTCTCTAGATTTGACCAACTGTAAATAATTCTGTCATCTGTGGATTTTAGCTGTTCAGGTTTTTGGGAGTGAATGGGGAGCAGAGGCATTGCCTCAATTTCTTCCAGCTTATTTAAGACCTCGTTTTTTTTCTTTTTCCTGTAGTGAAAGCTGCTTTGTTTGTTCGCGTGTATTTTCTCTGTCGGTTGCTTTTTAATCTGCATAAATGCTTTACCTGTGAAACCTCAAGTTTCTTAGTAGCGTAAAAGGATTTTGTCAAATACTGTTTGCAAGTCCAGTTCTCAGCCTTTTAAAATCCGTACTTATGTGGACAAGCCAAAAATACTTATGAACCAGGGGAGAGAGAAGTATGGAATTGTGTCTCTGTTGGGGAAACTAGGCTTGGAGAATTGTATCCTCTTGGAAATATTTGAATTACAGGCACCAGGTCTGTAGGATGCTGTTGCTCCAGCTTTTATTTGCTCTGCTGCTTGTTAAATCCTAATCCTTCATTTAGGATCAGTTGATGTAGAGAACTGGTTTTGTGCATCTCTCAAGCTATGTCCAATGCCAGCAATTGTCCTCTTGTCTGCCTAGTGTTTATTGAGGGGATTTTGGTTTTCTTAGCAGGTCTTTCAGCTTTTCCACTCCTGTTGTCTTCTGAAAAGGTTCATTTTTGGTACATGTCGTAGACCTCTTGTAAAAATGATGGAGCCCTAGAAAAAAATGTCTTGTTTCTTCCCCCTTGCCCTCAGCCCCCTGAGTGCTCATTACTCTTTGTCAGTATAGACCACTTCAACCCTTCCGGAGTTTAATATAGGTGCTGGTGTGCCTTGCTTTGCACATTGTTTTTCTCCTGCCTGTAGCGGGGTTTACCCACTATCTGGGTAAGCCATGCTGCTTTATCTTTTTCAAGTGGTAGGAACCTTTATAACTAGCATCGGTAATTTGCCAGCATCTGTGGTTGTCAGAAGTGGCATCAAACTGATGTGCCTTTGCCCACTCGCTTTGTATTAGTGTAAGCGGGCAACATCTGAGGATGGTTTGGAATTACGTAGTTTCTTTAAAACTCAGGAGTCTTAACTTTTCTTCCCAAGACACAAACTCTGACCGAGTTATATAGGTTGTGCTAAGAGGGCTTCATTGATGTAAACCAGTTTTGGTTCTGCCTTAAAACCATTGTGGGAAAAGGTCTTTGCACAGAGTTGATTTGTTTGTTTTTAATCTTTACAGTATTGAAGTATTGAGTAACTTACTACTCTGTGAGCTAATTCTTTCTAGTCCATGGCTTTCCCACAGAAAAAATGAACATGCCTCCTCAGAGGCACTTTGAAAGTGATGCTACATGGACATGCAGAGATGCTGCAACACCCGAACAGCACTGAGTTAAGTTTCCAAAGCCTGGTCTGGTGAGGAGGTTGTGGAGAAGACACACTAAGCTCATCTGACCAGAGACTGCAACTAGAAAAGCCAAGGCCTCCTTGGAATTAAACCTTGCAAGAGAGGTCAAAGGCAACAAAAAAAGCTTCTTCAATATATAGCAAGTAAAAGTAAAACTAGAGGCAGCGTAGGCCCCCTGCCGAATGAGGTGGGTACCCTGGAAACAGAGGATGCAGAGAAGGCAGAGATACTTAACGCTTTCTTTGC
>VXBP01009708.1:798833-855295 GCA_013400115.1 Rhinopomastus cyanomelas
GTTCCTGTGTGACTTGGTTTAGGTGATCCTGCTGTTGCAGGCGGATTGGACTAGATGATCTTTCGAGGTCCCTTCCGATCCTAATGATTCTATGATTCTATGATTCTATGATTTAGCAATCAGCTTCAGGGATCGTGAAGTACCAGTCGTTTTTAATTGACTTAGTTTATTTGCTCTGAAGGATGCTGAGACATGTTCAGAGTACTTTTTTCTAGTGCAGTTTGTTTCTAAATGACAAATCCCTCACACAGAAAAGAATACGACAAGAAAATTTCTTCTGAACTGTGCAGGATGGTTAACTAGAGCACTCTAGAGCATTTTGTTCCTGTATGTTATCTTGAATCAGGGAAACACATTGCTGAGATTGATATATTTAGTGATCTTGCAGGTCCTTAAATGTAGGTTCAGAAATTTTAATGACAGATTTTAATATATTAATATAGGCTGGGTAAGAAAAACTGGTTGAAAGACACTGTCAGTACTTGGGATGTGGCCTTATGGATACGACAAAGAGCAGCGGGGCTTGGAGAGGGACCAGGGACAATGTTGATTCAAATTCTGGGTTTATTTCTAAAGTCCTTCAGGATGATGTTGTGAAGTGTCAAGAACCATCAGGGATGTGAATGAAAAACTAGAAAAGACCTCAGCTAGAGAAGAAGCATCAGTGAGCAAGAACGGGATAATGAAGCAAAATGCCTTTTGGTTTTTAATATAACAGAGATTATATGTTGCTATTCTTTAAGCCATGCAAAGCCCCAACTGTAGTTTTACTGCAGAAAGGCTTTTTTTTAACTGGTATTTTAGAAAACCACACTTTCAGGTAATTGAATTTGGCTCATTTCTGTCTTTGTATTGTTGACACCGAGTTCTTTGCTTATTGAATACAAGCTTGTTGTTCATGTCATCTGAGATGTCACTAAGGGCTGGTATCCTTGAAGGACACTTTCCACATGCTTCTAAAAATATTACATTCTGAAATGGAAAATTAATTTCTTTGATACTATTTTATATGACTTAATTTTTTCCCCCTTGTTGCCTTCACTGAAATGCAGAAAATAGGTTGACTGAAAGACTGGTTATCAAATTAAATTTGTGCATGTTTTAAATAACTTTTCACATTGAATCTCTTGAGAGTTTTATCCTCGTATCTGCAGAAATGTCAGCGAGATTTATCTTAGTCCAAGATTTTACCAAGGCAAAAATCTATGCAGTCATTCTCTATCCTTTTTTTTTCCCCCCAGTTCTACACCAGGTTGTTGCTCTTTTCCCTTTAGTGTCCTTTCCAGGTGAGTTTAGGATACACTGGCACATGTTCCCTCAGCCAGCTTTTAGATCTGATGTGCGTGTCTGGATTGCTGTTTACCATAAACCAGCTTGTTTATCATGGCTGGTTTGTAGAAGACTAGAGGAGCTTTTTAGCGCTCCATAATAATTCAGTGCAAGGGGAGGTGGTTACAGTTAGGAATAACTAGTTCATAAAGTAGGACGAAGCTGTTTTTACAGGAAAACTTGCTCTATTTTGCATCTGATTTTTTTGAGTGATGAGTGGGGAAAAAAAATGCTTGCTGTTAATTCTGTGAATTCCTGTAATGTTCAGAAAAAAGGGGAATATAATTTGGGAGATTATTGCAGGATTATGCCATGGTCCCATACATGCGAGCAGTTCAGAGTGGGGTGGGGAAAAGAAGTCACTGCTACTTGCACTGTCACTTAAATACAATATGAGAGAGAGAGAGAGTTCTCTCCCTTACTTCCTGCTTCCTTTCATGTTCTGTACAATGTGAATATACTAACATGTATTTGAAAGCTATTTTTGTCACCTAGGCCTTGTCCTTTTCATCTACCTCAGAACCAGTGCTCGTGTCTCATCAGCGAGTGCTTGTTTAATCTAAGGAAGAGCAAAACTAGTTCAAATGACCGCAAAAACAGGAACAATTGTTTACCTGAGAAGATGCTGTGACTTTATCTCACCTTTAAGCTGTTTTGTAATAATTTTTTTCCCCCCGAGATCCAAAAGATAATTTCCTAGGAGATAATAGTTAATAGATGCAAATGCTGTGTGAATTACACACCCATCAGTCACCTTGTGCTGCTAATAAAAGAAGGAAAATGGATGGTGGTCCTTGCTCTGCAGTGTGAGGGCTTGCCATGAAGCAAATAGAATGGATATACAATAGACTAGATATTATTTTTTGATTTCCCCCTCTCCCTCAGCTCCTCACCACTTCTGATTTTGCATAGACGTGATGGAACTGTTGTTTTTGAGTGTTGAATAATATACATACTTACATAAGACCAAGCTCTATTCCTTTTTTTTTTTTTTTTGTGGGAGTGGTACTGTATGTTAGGAGGTTTTTTTTCCCAGACACATGACAGCAGCTTTAAGGCTGCTGAAATTCTCTCAAAATTTCTTCCTTATGGTGTCATCCTATGGCCAGGTGCTCAGTGGCTGGTATATGGTGCAGGAGGGGCAGCTCTAGCATTTGCTACGTGTTGTTGGGCTTTTGCTACCACGGTGGTCCTGTAGCCCAGGCGGCGTTTTGGTACATGCAGCGGTTGTGAGTTAGTTGATTCTTTGTGGTGGTTTGGTGTGGGTGGGCAGCTCTGGGTGTTTGGGGGTGCTTTCAGCTGAGTGGGTGGGTTTGGTGTTTTTTAGCGTTGAATACAATTCCAGAGGTGAATCTCTTCTAGTTCTCCAGTGTAACAGCAGAAGAAATATGAAGCTTTGATGTTTGCCATGCAGAAACTTTTGCCTCCTCTGTACTTTGTGCTGTTGCACCTGCCTCATTGCAGCCTCCTTCCCTGTAAGCTAGTCTTCGTTATACCATAGCCTGTCTACAGATAATCATCTGGTCCCTAAAAAGTCAGTACAAGTTAGTTATAAAAAAGGTTTAACTGATCTTATTGCTGTTGCAGGTTGTGATAGAGGCTGCAAGAGACATCAGTATCAGTAACAGGATGGTGGGACTTGTCCTAAGTTTCGGCTTCTGACTGGATCAGCTAATTTGATTAGACTCCTGACTTCATTAGGTCCCTTTGTAATCAGTAGAGACAGAGAAGCTTTGCTTTAGGAATTATTTGTTCAAAAGTGTGCTCAAACATATTAGAAAGACATTTTTAAAAATATAATTTGGTTTTTTTAAACTCTGCAGGAACAGAATTTCAGTGTTTTGGTTACCTTACTTTCTGGAAATGTGTATTGGTTGTTTGGGGTTTTTTCTGTTATATTAGGATTTGCTTTAATACATCTGCTCAAAATGTTTATATAGATATTTCTTCCCAAAGTGAACTGACAAGCCCAAAAGAGAAGATGCTAGTGTTTCCTGCAACCCCGTGAATTTGAAAAGGTGGAAAATTCTGTATCTGGCATGATGTAGGAACTGTTAAACCAGACAAAATTTGGTTTTTTTCCATCTTGAAAATGAAATGAAAAGTTGCTCTAGGAGTGTTTCCCCAATGATGTTACATTATGAATTAAAGTGTAACACCTTGGAAGAGTGCTGGTAGCTGGATGGTGGAAGCTTGGTCTGTATGAGGCTGTTGTTGTAGGGAAGGACTGGGAGAAACAATGTGGTGCAGATCCTTTTACTGAACAAGGAGAAGAATGTGGGCAGTGTAACTCTAACCGGTCCTGTTGGTGTCTGCACCTTAACCTCATCACCAAACAAATTTCAGAGATTTGCTACTTGAACACACAAGGATAGTCCTTGGAGAACCTGCTCTGCTTTCAGGAAGGTCTTTCAGCCATCTTTGGGAGAACCAAACTGGATGTTGCCTGCTTTTTACATTGGTTTCTCCCACACATATTTCTCCACTTGTTTTCTCAGCTCGTTCGCCTCCCTTAACTTGAAATAGCCACTTCTTGCTGCACCAAGTGCTCCAGACCTCTATTTGAAGTGTTTATAGCCTTCTACAGGTTTGCCCACCTCTAGTGCTCTGAGTGTTTCTCTTAGTTTTTGACAATGATACCAAGAATACTTGAGGCTGCTTTTTTGGGTGGTTTTTTTTAAAAAAAAATTAAATTACAGAATTATCTTACAGAGAACCATTAAGTGTCTGTGATTCATTAGCTCCTGAGGAGTGGTTGACTGCTTTTCTCTGGGAGGGTGGGCACATTTTGGTGTTTCAATGGGATATTCCATCTGCTGTCTAGCCACATCTCTTTCTGAACATGAAAGTTTTGTGCCAAATGTAACATCAAACCAGGAGAGAAGAGGTGGGTTGTTCTCTTCAATGCTCCATAAATGTTAAAACGCAACACGGCTGAGAAGGTGGGCAAATCTGTATCTGGTTCTTTGGTTATTTTAAAGCAGCAAATACATAGTGTCAGTTTCTTAATTTGGAAACACATAGGGTATTTTTTTTCATCTGTAAATGGCTGGTTTTGGGGGGGTTTTCTTGGTTTTGTTTTTTAAATATCAGTTAACTATCTGCTTTATTCATGGAGCCCTTATCATAGCTATGAAACATGTTGGATTCCTACCTTTTGTGATAAAAGTTATTTTTACCCGTTTTGCAAAGGCTGGTGCTATGGCACTAAATAGATCTAATTCTTTTTTCCACCAAATGTTAAGGAGATGCAGCAAGTATGTAATTCATTCTTAAGATTCAGAATTTATAATACCCATCTGCTTCGCTCTAATAATCTGCAGTTATAATTTCTAATTTTCTGATTCTCTTTACTGACATGATACTTTTTATTCAGTATGACAGTCATGAATCATTTGGCAAGTTATTTGATTCACATGGATGACTTTTTTTTTTTATTTGACACCCGAAACAGGGAGAGCTTTTTTCTTACTACTTTGCCTGGTGTAGGAGTAGGAGCTGCAAGGATCTTTCTTTGCCCTGCTTATGAGAAACAAAGCAAATGGTAACATCTGGGAGGCCAGAACTGTCCATCTGTGGTGGCAGTTTAGGCATGAGAATAGAGTAAGAAACCTGAATTTTGTCAGGATTTTCCATCTTACGTGAAGTCTTTCAGTTTAGAACTTTTCCAAAATGTATGAATCCATTATAAATTCTGACACTGTCCAGTCCAGAACATGTTAACCCCATACTCAGGAGACAGTTTGTCTGTTTGAGAATATGGCTAAAATGAATAGAAATGAGCCTAATGTCTTGCTAAAGATTTTATTTTTATTTAGCCTCATCTTGTTGAGAGCTTATAAGAAGGTGAGAAATAGAAGTGAAATGTGGAAGGACTAGATGATGGTGATGTGAAGTATCTGAAAATTTCAGGCTATATGAACTAGAGCCAAGTGCAGGGCCATGGCAGAAGGTGGGTATTACCCTTGCCTGGCACACCTCCCCATTTGCCACTGAGTAATAGATATAAGCCCCTATTGGAAGACAGCCAGTCTAATAAGGATATAGAGGATAGAGAACCCACACTGGAGGTCCTGGCAAAGTCACATAAATCCTGGAAGTCTTTCAGTACTATGACGACCTCCTCCACAAAGCAGAGAAGGGTCCAAGTTATTGCAGACTCACTCCTGAAAGGGACTGAGGGCCCAATATGCAGAGCTGACCCTCATCATAGGAAAGTCTGCAGTTTACCTCAAGCCTGAATCAGGGACATCACTAGGTTGCTCCCTCTCTTGGTGAGATCAGCTGACTATAACCCACTGCTGATCGTCCAGACAGGTGGAGAAGAAGCTGTATTCCATAGCCTGAGGGGAATGAAGAAAGACCTTAAGGCATTGGGACGTTTGGTGAAGGACTCTGGGGCACAAATTGTATTCTGTTCATTACTTCCATTTTGGGGTGAGGACACAGGCCGGAATAGAAGGACTCAGTCCATTAATACCTGGCTACAAGACTGGTATCACAGGAAGGGCTTTGGGTTTTTTCAGACACCAGACCTAGCAGATAGGTATGGGGGAGGGGTTTATCTCAGAGGGGGGAGAAAGGGTTCTGGGGCAGGAGGTGGCAAGGCTCATTCAGAGGACTTTAAACTAGATTTGAGGTGGGGTGGGACAGTTGGTGGGCGAGCACCAGTGGGACACAGCTCTGGTCTTAAGGAAAACCAGGTGGCCTCTTGCTATTCTAGGCTGAAATTGGACCTCTCCACTCACTCCCTGAAATGCCTGCACACCAACACACGCAGCATGGGGCATAAGCAGAAGGAGTTAGAAATCTGTGTCTAGTCAGACTATTATGATTGGGTGGCAATTATGGACACCTGGTGGGACAGCGCACATGACTGGAATGTGGTCATGGATGGCTATGTCCTTTTTAGAAGGGACAGGTCAGCAAGGTGGGGTGGAGGAGTTGCTGTCTACAGAGCAGCTGGAATGTATTGAGTTCTGTCCAGGGGCAGAAGAACAGAGAGTTGAGAGTTGATGGGTGTGAATTAAGGGGCAGGCTGCCATGGGTGATAATGTTGTAGGTGTCTGTTACAGGCTGGAAGACCTGCTCAGCCAGCCACCCACAGTCCAAGAGGTTCCTTCAGTGCATTGGTAACAATTTCGTGATGCAAATGATGGAAAAGGCCACTAGGAGAGGAACACTACTGGATCTTGTACTCACCAACAAGACGGGTCTGGTTGAAGCAGTGAAGGTTGAGGGTTGCCTTGGTTGCAGTGACCATGAGATGGTGGAGTTCAGGGTCTCGTGTGGTAGGAGCTGAATAGCATATCTAGAGAAGTTCTTCTCCCCCTTTACTTTGCATTGGTGAGACCACATGTGGAGTATTGTGTCCAGTTCTGGGCTCCTCAGTTCAGGAGAGATGTGGAGCTGCTGGAGGGAGTCAAGCGTAGGGCGATGATGATGATGATGAAGGAAGTGGAGCACCTCTATTATGAGGAAAGGCTGAGGGAGCTGGGTCTCTTTAGCTTGGAGGAGACTGATAGGTGACCTCATTAATGTCTATAAATATGTGAAGGGTGCATGTCAGGAGGATGGAGCCAGGCTCTTTTCAGTGTCATGTAGTGATAGGACAAGGGGTAACGGTTGTAAGCTGGATCATAGAAGGTTCCACATAAGTAGGAGAAGGAACTTCTTCCCAGTGAGGGTGACAGAGCACTGGAACAGGCTGCCCAGGGAGGTTGTGGAGTCTCCTTCTCTGGAGATGTTCAAGACCCACCTGGATGTGTTCCTGTGCAGTGTCTTGCTTGTGTGAAAGTTCTCAGTCTTAACTAGCAGACCAGTAAAGAACACAGTTTTTAATGGTCTGTGTAACCCCTAAAGAAGCGAACCAGTGATCAGCACAGTGGAGAAGCTGTGCAGACAGCGCATAGAATCATAGAATCATCATAGCTGGAAAAGAGCTCCAGGATAATCAAGTTCAACCCTCAGCCTAAGAGCTCTCTTAATTCCTAGACCATGGCCTTAAGTGCTCTATCTACTTGTTTTTTAGACACCTCCATGCATGGTAACTTCACTCTTTCCCTGGGCAGCCTGTTCGAGTGCCCAACCACTCACTCAATAAAGAACTTCTTCCTAAGATCCAACCTAACCTTCCCTGACACAACTTGAAGTCATTTCCCCTCGTCCAATCATTAGTAATTTGGGAAAAGAGACCAGCACCAGTCTCACTACAACCTCCTTTTAGGTAATTGTAAGAGAGCAGTAATATTTCTTCTGGGCCTTCTCTTCTCTAAACTAAATAACCCCAGTTCCCTCAGCTGCTCCCCACACGGCTTGTTTTCCGGACCTCTCACCAGCATCACTGCCCTTCTTTGGACCTGCTCCAGCACCTCGGTGTCCTTCTTATACAGTGGCACTGAAAAGTGAAAAAATACTCAAGGTGCAGCCTCACAAGTGCAACATACAGGGCCACCATCACCTCCATACTCATGCTGCTTACACCGTTCCTGATGCAGGACAGGATGCCGTTGGCCACTTGAGCACACTGCTGGCTCATGTTCAGCTGGCTGTCAACCAACGCACCCAGGTCCTTTTCTGCCAGACAGCTCTCCAGCCACTCTTCCCCAAGCCTGTAGCACTGCTGGAGTTGTTGTGACCAAAGTGCATGACCCAGCACTTGGCTTTGTTAAACCTCGTCCCATTGGCCTCAGCCCATTGCCAGCCTGTCCAAATCCCTCTGCAGCGCTTCCCTATCCTCTAGCAGATCGACAGTCCCGCTTAATTTCATGTCATCTGCAAATTTACTGAGGGTGCATTCAATCCCCTCATCCAAGTCATTAATAGAGGTTTAAAGAAGTCTGGTCCCAACACTGAGCCCTGAGGGACACTGCTTGTGGCTGGCTGCCAACTGGATTTAACCCAATTCACCACAAGTCTGGGCTCAGCCATGCAGCCAGTTTTTAACCCAGCGAAGAGTCCAGCTGTCTAAGCCATGAGCCACCAGCTTCTTTAGCAGAATGCTATGGGAAACAGTGTCACATGCCTGACTGAAGTCCAGGTAGACAACATCCACCACTTTTCCCTTATCCATTACAGAAGTCATTTGATCACAGAAGGATATCAGGCTCGTTAAACAGGATTTGCCCCTCATGAACCCAAGCTGGCTATTGTCCTGCACTTGCTGTGTGATCACTTTCAAGATGAACTGCTCCATAATCCTTCCGGTACTGAGGTTAGGCTGACAGGCATATTGACGCTTTTCTCCTCTGGGGAAAGCCATTTTGGAACATCCCAGTGCTCTCTGGCTTTGACCACCATAAGCCTGGTCATAGGGTGAGTCCTGATTCCCAGCCAGCACAGTGCTATACGTGGGACCTGTATGCATGTGGAAGGGCATTATTTTTCTTTTTAGTAATACTATATTCTCCTGTTTCGTGTTTTTAAAATCAAATTTAGAATGCCTCCTCACTCCCTTTCTACAGCACCAAGTTTTGTTTACTGGTATTGGTAGTGATGAGGGTTGTTTGAACTGATGTTATTATTTGCATGCTTCAGTCTTGAAGCGTCCACAATTGGAAGTAAACATACCTGAGGTACATGGTATTACTACTCAGACCTCTGGTCACATTGATTGTAGCCACTGTTCTTGGGCAGTTCCCAAGGATCCATCAACGGGGAGGGTTACACAGATCATTAGAGGTTGGGAGGGACCTGCAGAGGTCATGGAGTCCAACACCCCCCAACTCAAGCAGGACCATAGAACCTAGAGGCGAGTCACATAGGAATGCATCCAGACAGGTCTTGAAAGTCTCCAGAGAAGGAGACTCCATAACCTCCCTGTTGTATCCATCCTTCTCAGAGTTCTGAGTCACTTGTCCAGTGAGATCTCTCATAAATACTGCAGAAAGACTCAAATCTGTGGTGAATGAGCAGAGGGGAAATGACCAGCGTGTCAGCACTACCATCTTCTTTCCAGAATGCTGTGATAAATCAGATAACACCATTCTGAGAATTGCCTGTTTGCTAGTTATTGAAAAAAGCATTACCTTCTCTTTGTGCCTGTAATTAGCATTTCAATCTCGAGTCTAGGGCCTGATGATTAATGAGCCTTGTGTACCATAGGTTCAGTAAAAGACAAAAAACTCAAGTCTGTGTTTGCTTACAGTCTTCCTCCACAAACCAAACAAAATTGAGCTGATCTCCGTAGAAGTGGTGTTGGAATTATGTGATCTAAAGGAGGAGGAGGATGTTTTTTATTTTTATTTCTAGGTTTCCTCATTGGGTGGCCACAGTACATGTAAACAATACAATAAATAAATTCACTAAATCTGACCTTAATAAAGATAACCATGGAGAATCCTTTTTTGCTTTTCTAAATCAGTGGATTTAGTGCATCTCCTAGAAACTGGTAAAAGTGTTATAGAGTAAATCTTGAAAAGAGTGATCTGAAGCAACTCTGATTTCCAGATAGCTCACTCTGAAACTTAATATCCACATAAAACAATTGATGAAAAACACTGATGCAAAAATACTGCTTATCAATTTGAGATAACAGTCTTTTAGAAAGAGAGAGAGAGGGAGCAGGTTGAAAAGCTGAGATGCTCCATGAAGCGGTGCTGAGGTTCTGTCTGCTGTGCTGGCTTGTGGAGTTTGAAACTCAACTTGAGATGTGGGCGTCTGAACAGTGTGACTGAATGCAGAAAATGCAAGATTTCTCTGAGCAGAATTTTCCTTGGAGTGTTATCTGGTTTGTTTAAAGATACAAGCTTGTTTGGAAGGTGTTGGAGATCTTAGGCAGACTGTTCAGAGACAATTCATAGAGGCTTATCTAGATGACAGCAGATGGGGAAATCACAGATTATTAATGCATGTCTGATGTTTCCAGAAAGACCAGTGAGCAAGCTGTGTAACATTATTCCAGAGGAGAACCTCAGCATCTTGAGTAAACAGGGTTATAGAATATGTCCATGGCTTCCTCCTATCAACCAAAAACTTTTTATGAGGTTCAGTTTCACAGTATTTTTTCACAGTATCATCAAGGTTGGAAGAGACCTCATAGATCATCAAGTCCAACCTGTCACCCAGAGCTCAAGGCTAGACCATGGCACCAAGTGCCACGTCCAATCCCGCCTTGAACAGCTCCAGAGTTGGCGACTCCACCACCTCCCTGGGCAGGCCATTCCAGTGGCCAATGACTCTCTCGGTGAAGAACTTTCTCCTCACCTCAAGCCTAAATTTCCCCTGGCGCAGCTTGAGGCTGTGTCCTCTTGTTCTGGTGCTGGCTGCCTGAGAGAAGAGAGCAACCTCCTCCTGGCCACAACCACCCCTCAGGTAGTTGTAGACAGCAATAAGGTCTCCCCTGAGCCTCCTCTTCTCAAGGCTAAACAATCCCAGCTCCCTCAGCCTCTCCTCATAGGGCTTGTGCTCAAGGCCCCTCACCAGCCTCGTTGCCCTTCTCTGGACACGCTCAAGCACCTCAATGTCCTTCCTAAACTGAGGGGCCCAGAACTGGACACAGTACTCAAGGTGCGGCCTAACCAGTGCAGAGTACAGGGGCAGAATGACCTCCCTGCTCCTGCTGGCCACACCATTCCTGATGCAGGCCAGGATGCCATTGGCCCTCTTGGCCACCTGGGCACACTGCTGGCTCATGTTCAGGCGGGTATCAATCAGCACCCCCAGGTCCCTCTCTGTTTGGCTGCTCTCCAGCCACTCCGAGAGCAGTTGGCACAGATCCACTTGCTTGGAGGGTGTTTAATGTGTAATTCCTGCTATATTCAGGTCACTGTGGCCTCAGACAAAATCACGATTGAAATGAGAGATGATTCTTGGACTTCCTGTTGCAGAGCCCCTAGTTCCTTCACTTTTATGCAAAGCACCATGCTGGGTCATGTGGGAAATGTGATCCTTGAGGTTTCTGGGACAATAATCCAAACTCTGTCTATGGTAGAGCTGGAAATGCTGTGAACTGGTCATGCGTGTGTGACTTTCAACTGGAAGTGTGATGCTTGGAAACATGTTAGTAATTCTGATGGGTGACTTGGTCAGCAGGTATGTAAGATGGAACCATGGAGGACAAGCAAGTTCCTGACCTTTCTCAAAGTGGTTCTTATACTTTTATATTATTATACAATTACTTATAATTGTATTATATATTGTATAATAATAAATATAATATAATATATTATAATTGTATTATTATACAATTACTTATAATTGATGTCTAGAAGATCCTGTGGTGTTATTGTGCCTGAGAAAGCTTCCTCTCTGCTACTTGTTAGGTGCTCTGTGGAAACTCCTTCATTATTGTTCTGCTAAGAAATGAACTGGAAGCATCAGAAATCAAGCTTTAGCCATTAATTTAACTAAAATAGTTCTTTAAGTGATTTGATCTTTTCCACCCTCAGTTGTCTACACAGTTAAAAGCAACAAAACAGCAATAGCCTGAACAAATTACTCTTTAAAAAAACCCACTGGCCAAATGATTTTCCTTAGCTCACCTGAGAAGGGAGACCCTCATCTGTGTTTCTCTGTACTCTCAGGTAAGTGTTAAGCAGGATAAACTTGCTTCTTTGCTATAGAAGTGACAATAAACCAGTTTTATAAGGTGACCTGTGTGCTCTGTCACAAGGTGGCAAAATGGGAGAGTGTTGTGCTGCTGGACTTGTGTTTAATGGGGGGCAGTACCTTGAAAGTGAAGTTAAGAGTTGCTGTGAAGATATCTGCTCCAAAATTGAGGTGGAATTCTAAGTGATAGAAGCCAGTCCTCAAAGCTTCAGAGCCTGGGTAGCTGTATCTGTAATTGGACAAAATGTCCACAACTTACCTAGGAGGCTTTTGTCTGAATTGCCGCACGTAAGTTGTGCTTAGCCATTCTCCTTTACTGGTAGCTAAAGCCAGCATAATATTAGAAAGCATAATCCATTCCCCTTTTCTGTGCTGCTTCTGGTTGCATGGAATACTGGTAATGGAAACCAAGGATGGGCAAATGTAATCTCCACTACAGCAAAGTCTACAAGGGGAAAGATTTCCATAGAGATAGCCAAGAGTTTTTAATGTAATAAAGAAGAAAATACTCTGCGGAGCTAATACTTGCAAGGAATAAATTCTTCACAGAGGATTGAGAACACTGCCAAGAGTCATTGTGCCTCTGAAAATGGTAAAAGTAATTGTAAAACCTGGATGGCATGGCATTTAATTATGTAAGGAACCAAAGGGGCTAAAAAATAATAACCTGGTATATCAGAAAGCAATTTAAAATATAAGCCAGGGAAAATGGAATATTTCTGTCACAATAAGATGAATTTCACCACTGGCTGCATTGATTTAGTGTCTCGAGTTATGTTCCAAACAGATCTGTAACTACAGAGGGGAGTGGGGAAAAAGGAAAGGGACACAGTTTGATTCCTTCCCAGGCCAAACCCATTCCCCTTCTCAGCAAGAGTGGTGAGAAAGATTTGGATAAATACACAGACAGGGCTGGAGTGTTTAATTAGCTTCGTTGGCTGTTCAATCTCCAGTTGTCTGATTTAATTGTCCCTTTCAGAGGGCTCATTTGAAACAGAGCTCCGTACGCTCAGTGCCTGTCAGTAAACCAAGCTTGTTAGTGTTGGGCACAAAGGCTAGAGATGAATTCTTGTGGGTACTCACAGCCTTTAATAAACAGCGCAGCGATGCCAAAGAGAATCATAGAATCATTAGGGATTGGAAGGGACCTCGAAAGATCATGTAGTCCGATCCCCATTCCTTATGCCCACTCGCCCATCAGATGTTTGGATTCAGAAATGAATATTCAGTCAAAAAGTTATTACACATCTAATGTCTTTCAGAATAATCTTGGCGCTGCACAGGAATCTGTCTGCAGAGGGGTGAGATGGGCGCTGGATTTGGGAGTTGGTATTCTTTTTTTTTTTTCTCCTGCTGCCTTTGGCATGGAAGATACGGAGCCAAGCAGTAGCTGTCAGATGTTTTAAGTTGGTCTGCTGATTTATTTGTGTTGGGGTTTTTTCCTGGCCTAGCAGTGGTGTTCTTGGGCTGCGGAGCTCCTGCTTCTCTGAGCAGGATGGCACGTTAACATGGCACAAGCAGTCCAGGCATTAGACTGTTGGGCTCTGATCAGAGGGTCTTGTTGTGAAGTGTTTTCAGCTTTGCCAAACTGTAACAATTAGGGCTAAAGTTCGTTATAGAGAGTGCCTGCTTGAAAGTATTTTTCTTTGAGTGATTGAGGAATTTCATTTAGGAGAGTGGCTGTTTTTCAGCGATTTTGCAAAGGGGAGGAACAGTCTGAGGGGTTTTTCAAGGAAATGACATTGTTTACTGACCTCTGTTTTGGTGATGACTTTGAACAGTTTCAGTCACCTTATAGTTTAAAGTAAGGACCTTGACATTTTGCAAGGGTGTAGGCTTAGGGTATTAAGAGTAATGAAAAGCAGAGTTGGCTGAAATGTGTTGCAGGAGCACTGCTTGTGCTGAAGGAACGATTGGATGATAAAATGCTGGAGGAAATTGCTTGTAGATAAACAAAAGCAACATGTAGAAGGAGGATGAGGGGGTCACAACAAGGTGTGTGCCCTGCTGCAGGTGAATCCACTCTGGAAGGAGACTGTGGTCATCCTGTAGAAATGGCAATGTAATGATGAGTAAAACAAGTGTCAGGGCTCATTAGAAACGGAACAGAAAACAAATCACTGGGTGAATTTTGCCCAGAGTAGTTGTGGATGCTCTGTCCCTGGCAATATTCAAGGCCAGGTTTGATGGGGCTCTGGGCACCCTGATCCAGTGAGAGATGTCTCTGCTATGAAGATAAACTCGTGTAGATGGCAGTCTCTGTTGGATCCCCATTTAACTTGCTAAAGCTCTTTGAGGTTATGTAATAATAATGGAAGGAATTGCAGGAACAAATATTTTCCCCTGAATGGGACAAGCTGAGCCCTACCTGAGGGAACTGGATTGTATTTTAGCCAGTACAACAAAGCAGATGCTTGATATAGTTGCTCCAGGCAGGCATCTCCTTATAGTCACCAGCTATGTCTGTGTTGGTTTCTTCTAGTGCGAGCACCTGCTTGTTTTGTGAGACTGGTAGGTACCTGACCGGTAGCTCAACTCAAAGACTCTTTAACCATAATCTAGCATTGTACAGCGTCTGTTAGCTGAAACTTCGGAATGTACAGTGAAAACCTAATAGATTTTTGGAATTTGTAGTGTCTCTGTGCTAGAGCATCTCATCTGTAAGGTTTGTTTGTGAGATTTTTTTTTTTCTGGACATAGACAACATACAATATTCCTGAAGCATTTCACAGATGTAGAAAAAAACACACAAAACCAGCTTGCTGTGCAAGAGAATCCTGGCCTTAGAAGAGAACCTGAATTCCACGACTACTTCTGTGAAGATGCAACCAGAAATCTGAATATGCACCAGGGAAGGGCAACAAAATCGTGAAGTTGTTGGCAGAGACTGTGCACTGATGTGTTAAGTGACTCAAAGTAATGGTACATGATTGCTGAGGAGTCTGGTTTTGTGTGTTGACACCACAGTCTTTGTATTGCTTTTTTAAGATGTGGTCTTTGTTGTTTTCATTGTTTCTTACCTTAAGGTAGTTTACATTCCCCTTTTCTGCTCCAAAAATAATGAAATACTGCTTAATCATGACAAATAATTTAGATAAAAGGATGCTCTTGATCACCCTTGTAACAGAAATAAGGAAAATACAGTGGAGAAAACTCTTGTGTTTCATTGATTTGAAGTAGATGAGAGTTAGTCATTTCATGGGAAGGTTGTCAGCTCATGTGTGTGTACAGTTCGATAGACAGACAGGAGAAGACACATCCTAAATAACTTAGTATTTGGGGTTTTTTGGGTAGTCTCTCAAATTTACTTTTTGCATGCTCTGCTGATGATCTGTAGGAACTCTTGAGTTCCCAGTTTTAACATGTTAGCTCTTAAGTCAAATGATACCAAAGTCCATCCTGTTAAAGGATATAGAAGGGTTTAAAGTATATAGAAGGGTTTAAAGTATATAGAGGTGTCCAGTGTTTCACTTCAGTAGAGGGTATCTGTGTTCTCATCCCCTCCTGCAGCCAAGGGGAGCTGAAGTATTGAAACAAAAATGTTGCCCTAGAGCTGCTGCTACAGCCTTATGCCACAGGTAGTATAACCTGTACTGGGGTTTGTGCCATCACTCCTGAAGCAGCACTGTATCTTTTGGATTCTTCCTATATCTGCTCTGTGAAGGTTTCTTCAGGACTAATTAGGGATCTAGAAATGCTTCTCTTCCATGCTGCAGTATCTTCCAAGTAGTTAGATAGTTTTTAACTGTAACTGGATTTTTACTGTCATCCTCAATTTCATCCCTAGAAAAATACTTAGTTTAACTTTTGGTGTGAACTTTTGCTGATCAATACATTACAAGCAGAGTGAAGTTCAAGAAATTGCCTCCATTACTATGTTGAGATGAAAAATTGATTTAGCTGCTTTCTCTCTCTGCTAATTCGTCTGTGCTTTACGTTCCCATAAAAGGTATTATGTGCTCCTTATGTTCCAGCACTGCCATCAATCCTAATGGAGAGAACAACGAAAATTTATATCGTGTGTGTGGGATAGCTGATCTCTGACTTAGCTCTTCATTTGTAAATGTTGCTGTAGGCTTCACTTCTCAGCTTCTCCTTACTGTGCTCTGTTTCTATGCAAAAACCTAGGGACTGGGAGCAGAACAGAAGAACACGGCAAACAAATATAAAATCAGATTGCTTTTTAATCTAAACATCAAAAAATGAGATGCTGATTAAAATGTAATGAAAGGGATTAAAACCTCATTTGTGAATTCTACATACTTCTGCAGTGTTTGGTATTGTGTTAATTACATTGAGGCAGTTTTCAGTAGTTATCAGCCATCGGTTCACCACCTCTGGCTCTAAAATGCCCCAAGTTTTATTCTTTAACTCCATGTTATTATGTGAGAGAGCGCTGCACATACCAGCTAATTTGCATTTGGTATTGTAGTTCTGGTGGTGAAGAAAGTGTAGTGGAAAAAGCAACCAAAACAAAGAAGAAAAGCAGGAAAGCGGTTTCTTGGCTAGTCCTGTTGTTGCTTTTCCCAGTATCCATCAGCTTGGCCTCTGTGGGAAGCTGCCTGGGATGGTCTGCCTGCAGAATACTTTAGCATTTTAGGTTAAATAATAGTTATTTGGTTTTCCATAGCAGATGGATAAAGAAACTATGTACTGTAACTGTGGTCACTGTTCATGATGTAGCAGCTAGTTTTTTAAATGAAATTTTATCGTCTTGGCATGTTCTAAACATCTGTGTTACACTGGAAGGGGGAAGAAGGTTCCTCCTTTGGCTCCACTGACGTTAAGCTCATGTCTTCCCTGTGTCTCTGATAATTTCCTGTCAGAAGCACAAAGTGATGGTGGATACCTGTGAATCATCTAGGAGGTTCAGTATGCCTGTGACAGACCTCAAGCTGTTAAATACCAGTGTGAAGCACAAGTTAGATACAGCATTAAGTACCAGTGAGTTTTAACTTGGTCTTATTTCAACAAAGAGGCAAATTCATGGAATTTAGAATCATAGAATCATAGAATCATTACGGATTGGAAGGGACCTCAAAAGATCATCTAGTCCAATCCGCCTGCAACAGCAGGATCACCTAAACCACGTCACACAGGAACCTGTCCAGTCGGGTCTTGAATATCTCCAGTGAGGGAGACTGCACAACCCCCCTGGGCAGCCTGTTCCAGTGCTCCATCACCCTCACCTTGAAGAAGTTCTTTCTCAGGTTGATGTGGAACCTCCTATGTTCCAGCTTACAACCATTGCCCCTTGTCCTATCACTACATGACACCGAGAACAGCCCAGTGCCATCGTCCTGACACCCACCCCTCAAATATTTGTAGACATTAATGAGGTCACCCCTCAGTCTCCTCTTCTCCAAACTAAAGAGACCCAGCTCCCTCAACCTCTCCTCATAAGGGAGGTGCTGAGAAAAGCCATCAGGAGTTAGGATGCAGGTGGATAACAAGTGGTTTCCTTTTGGGAACGTTCGTAGCATTATGGCTCACATTTGGAGGAAGACATGGACACATACAGATTTTATTTGCAGGAAGTCAACGCAGTTAATGCTGAGAGAAAAAATGTACTTCAATCCTAGAAAATCTGTGTCCCTGCGCAATACTACCATCACTTACCATCAGCTCAGGTGTTCCTTTGAAGGAAGATGCTTTGGGTAGATCAGGCTTTGTAAGGAGCACAGCTGTCTCCCATGGTGCTTGTTTTGACAGAGTGGGTTGGTGTCAGGATTGTACTGTGGACCTGCCTGGCTGCTATGGGCTTGAGGGAAGGCAGTGGGGAAAGCAGACATTTGGACTTGGGCAGAGCATGGATGGTTTTTGGGTTTGTTTCCCACAGCTTACCTTAAAGTCTTCTAAGCGAATATGCTTGGCCTGTGCAAGGAACTGATGGACTTGGATGATGGCTTCTTGCTGTATGTTGTCACAGTGCTTGAGAAACCTAGCAGAGATTTTTAAAGAATAAACAAATGAATGTAGACTAAAGTGAGAGGAGAAAAATGGTCACCAAGGTTATCTGTGCCCTTTTCTCTTAAGCTGCTGTTTATACATTTCTTAAGCCTGGAATGATTTCCCAAAGCCTGGCAGGGCTTGATGAGAAGTGAAGAGTTTCCTTTTGACGTTGGTGAGCTGTGAATGGTCTCCTTAGCTTTCAGGCTTGTTTCATAGAACAGCAGGCTGGAAGAACCTCAAGGATCATCTGCTCTAACCTTTCTTGACAAAATCATGGTCTAGACAAGATAGCCCAGCCCCTCTCCAGCTGAATCTTACAAGTGTTCAATGCTGAGGAATCCGCCATTTCCTTGGTGTGATTATTCCAGTGGCTGGTAGTTCTCACTGACAAAAATTTTCCTTTTCTGTCCAACTGGAATCACCCTGGAAGTAACTTGTATCCGTTACCCCTTGTCTTTTTCATGTGACTTCTTGTAGAAAGGGAATCTCCACCTTCTTTGTTGTCACTCTTCAAATATTGGAATAGGGATAAGGCTGAACAAGCCCAAGTGTCTCAGCCTTTTTCTCATCTGTCCGCTTCCAAGTCTTCTGATCACCTTTGTGGCCCTTCTTTGGATCTGTCCAGCCTGGCCACATCATTTTTGAGTAGTGGTAACCAAAACTGAACCCATAATTCCAAGGACTTCTCAAAAGTTATAGAATAGCCTTGCAAAGACATCAGCCAGCCCTTAAAACAACCTTAGGTGTTCAGGGCCTTCCCTAAAAGCCATCTTGGCAGCAGCATCAACCAAAACAAATGTGTTATTTTCATGTAAATAATTCAAGATGCTGTGACTAGATATCTCTGCTGCACTGGGTGACAACCTGATTGTATCTCCCACACCTCTAACTTTCACTAATCCCTCCTTTCCTGATTGCTGTACCTTCTCTTGTTTATGTGATGCATCTTGTATAGGTTGCAAGCTCTGGGACAGTAAATTTCCTGCATGAGAGCATTCAGCCCGTCTTTGGCTTCTGTCAAAGCGCAGAAGATACTGTAAATTTCTTTACGGCCTGCACTAGAGGCACAATCTTGTCTTATTTATTGGATCAACGTAACCCATTCCTCATTTTGCAGTAGGTGCCAAAGGTGAGTAGTAGAAAAGAGGAATTTCCTAATATTTCAGTCTGTAATTTGAAGGACTCTGGATGTATCACTCCAAAAGATTTCACAGCAGTGATCTCTTGCTGTTGGTGTCAGAAAGACTTTCTTGGTTGCTCCTTAAAGGAGTTACAGTGCTGATATAAGTCTTCTGCAACAGTGACTTCAAGAACAGAGGACCATGAACTAAATTTTATTGTGTTACAATAGGAAGCTCATTCTTGCAAGTCTGCTCATGGGTTGGGGCCAGCTGATGATATTTTACAGGATAATCACATTAAATGGAAGAAAACCTAACTTCTATTGTTTTTCTTTGTTTAGATACATCACTTTGAGATCCCAGAATGAAAGCAGCATGAAATGTTATGGCAAAGACAGCACAGCTAGAAGGTACATGAGACTCACAAATCTTCAAACATCAGGTAATGTTGCAATATCATGTGTCTGCTTTCTATGAGACTGGGTCTTCTAATGAGACTCAGTGATTTCTGACTGTTTTCCAAAACTTGGGCTTCTGAGCCTCGGTGACTTTATTGATGTACTTCTCGAAAATGGCTTCTTGTGTGTTTGCGTTGCCTCTGTATCCTGTAAAACGTTATTGTATATACCACAGCGTGTGTGATGTTGGACACGTTTAGATCTTTCTTAACGACCTACCTCAGCTTTATTGTCTCATATGAGCAAAATGGAGATTATTAGTTTAAAAAAAGAGAGAAGGCACCAATTGTAGCAATCAGTTCTGCAAAGTCAGTGGATTTCGCTCGGCTCCATTGCTAGGTACCAACACAATGTGTTTCAGAGGGATTGACTTTTCAGAGGGTCCTGCAGCTGCATTTCTGAAAACTGTCTCTGCTAGGGGAGACACTGGGCTCACAATAGCAGTTCCCTCACTGCTGAAGGCGTAGCCATATGCTATTTTCCACATACTACTACTTCTGTCTTTTTAAAAAAAATTGTTTATCTGTCTCAGGATGTTTTCTTCTTGCCTCTTGTTAGAAATCCTAGCGCATATTTTCTGACTGTTCCACTGCAATTAAAGAAAAATGTAGTTATATTACAAGGTTCAGAGCTTGTAATATAATTGTTACTGTGCAGTAAGGATGCTCACCTCATACTGGAGTTGTTTGGTTATCATAGTTGTGGCCATAATAGCCGATGGTCTTCATTCTGGAGTCTTGTCATGCCTACGGAACTACAATCTTACTGGGGAAAAACAGGTCACTCATTTTGTTTCTATTACTGAACTCAAATCTGAAGCAAAGGGTAGTTTTGATAGTAGGAGTTATTTATTGTCCAGGAGGCATTTGAGAAGATTGTCCTTGATGTGGGACTGGGCAGAATACACTACAATTTACTTCATCAAAGCAGTCAGTAAACCCAGATTGGCCGAAAAGATTTAAAATCAAGTTGCCCAGATTTGAAATACGCAGTGATGTATTGGCAAATATTAAAAGATAAATCATGATGCTTCTTACAGCCCCTCTAACTCTGTCTCATGTATGAATTTTAGTCAGTCATAGAACATGCAGTTCAAGTGCTTTTCTGGTCTGGGTCAAAGTTTGTATTGTATTTTTAATCAGTTTTGTGAGGAGATCCCATAATTTTGTATTTGCTGTTTTCATGAAGTGATGCAATACCTGCTTCAGTTGCAGTTCTCCAGACCCTTCAAAGAACCTCACAACTGTAACATCAGTTCACTGCCAGCAAGTGGAATCAGATATGCTGGAGCAACTTCCATTGTTTCTTCGAGACTCATTGAAACTTTATCCACCTTAAACTAAATAGAATTAATGGCTTTATTTAGAAGTCCACCTCATCTTCTTGAATAACCAGAATTCTGTTAGTTTGAGGAAGAAAAATAATCATAAACTTGCCAGTGCCTCAGAATGCATTTTTCTACTTACAACTTAGATCAAAAGAAGACAAAAATGTTTCTGCTTGTTTGTCTTCCTTTCTCCTCCCCCTTTTCTACAGTCTTTCCTGTGATGATCAACTGTTGGTTTTGCTGTTGGTTTTTTGTTGCCATATTTTGGTAAATTTTATTGAAATACAGAAATGACTGGGTTCCCCTCCCAATGCCGTTACTGCTCTTGCCTCCCTCACCCAAGTCCAATGTGTAATAAAAATACTAAACTGAATTAGGACATTCTAGTCTCTCTTAAGAGTGAAAATGGGAACTGCTTAGATGAGCAGCCACTTGAGACTCAGAGCCTTTCTAACTGCACTTGCAGAAGGAGCTGGGCTGCAAAGGGAATGATAATTTCTGACGGATTTCTACGACTGTTGAAGAATTATCAGCATTAATACTAAAGAACAGCTAATCTGGTTTTCCTCTTCCTTTTAGGAGTGTGTAGCTGGCTCGCTCTGCATATTATAAAATCAGCGTACTAAATATTTTGCTTCTTTTCCATCCTCTTCTCACTTTTGGAGTTATTTTGTTTACTTGTGTTCTCATACCCCAAAGTGAGTTTTGTGGTGCTTTTGCCTAATAGTGCCAACCTCAGGGCTTGTGTGCAGATATAGATGTGGATTTGAAGTCTCTGCTGTTGAAATAAACCAAAAATGAAGTGCAGTAGAAAACACAGGAGCAGCTGTGTCCGAGATTGGGATGAAAAACAGTTTCCAGCACCATAAACATTTGTCTTTGAGAAAATTACTGTTTGTCTTTGAACTCCATATTCAGTGGAGTTTTCTGATCCAGATAGCCATGACCCTGAAGCCTTTTGTCCCTGGTTTTCAGTCTCTGCCTCACTGTTGCTATAGCAGATGTCTTCAGGGTTTGTGTAGACATTAAAAGAAAAAAGTAGATCTGATTCATCTGCTCACCTCTCCCTGTTTCTCGCTGTTGGTTCACCCAACCACCTTGCTTTGTGTTAGAAATGATTGTTTCAATGCTGTCCTGCTTTCTTAATGTACTTATTTCCTGTACCAAGGGAAAAAGTGGATCTGGGGTTTGAACTGTGGCTACGCAAAGAGTTACGGAGGCAAATCTATCTCCTAAAGAGCCTGCAAGAGAACAGGGGTCTCTGAGAGGCAATGTTCTTCCTGTCCCAGTTCTTGGCAGTTCAATTGTCCAGCATCACCTCTGAAGATAGAGTTGTTAAAAAAAAACAGTTTAGACTGCTCAGAGTGGGCGTTAAACTTGCTCTCACTGATGTGTTGCCATCCCAGAGAGTGAGATGGGATGGTGCCCCAGTGAATGAGCACCTGCTGATACAGGTGCTCTTCCTGGCAAAGCTGGATGAACATGGAGGTCTTTCTTGCACCTGCCATCTTTTCCAGTTGCCTTCTTTTTAGGCTTGCTGTAAAAGCTTGTACATTTTTACTTAAAGTGACAGCTTGAAAAACTTGAAATAAGCTGGACAAACCACTGCATCCAATTCTGTTTTAATATGCATCCATGCAACCTACTGGGATGGCTTCGATCAGACCTATACTGAATTTATGGCCTTGTAATGAGTAGTCTTCCTTCACACGTGCTGAAGTCTTTGTTGTTCTCCTCTGTTAATTCAGTTCTGAAACTTGCACTGGCCAACGCTGAGTTCTGGTTTTGCAGACTACACCTAGCCCAATGTTCTTGCACAGACATAGCTGGAGTGGATGTCTTGCTTAGCGGAAATTCATGTGGATCAAGGCAGTGTGATAGTGATTTGATCTCCTGTTTAGCAGGGCTAAAAAAATTGTGCAGGTTTGTGGTGTGTAGTGGAGCTGGGAGTGTTGGGGTTTTTTTCTCTCTATATATATCTAACTGCCATCTCTTTGATATTTCATTGTCTTCTTGAACTTCTTTTGACTCTTCACTGCTGGAGGTTATGAAAGAGGAAAATCAGATGATCTCTGCAGAAGATGGGTAACCTTGGGATATTCTTCCATTTTATGTTTGTCAGAATTATATTATGGCAGCCTTCCAGGAGATGCTACCACTCGTATTGCTTTACAGTGGCTTTTGTTTGAAGAGGGAGACAGTTGCAGCATGTAAAGGTGTTTCAGCCACCTTGCCATGTCCCGAGCTTTCAGTCAGGAGAATGGAGCTGTGCAAGCTGCAGGGGACCACACTGAAACAATGAGAAAAGAGTCAGAGTGAAACCTTGTCTCCATTGAAATCAATTGAACTCCCATTAGTTTGAGTTCAGATTCCATCCATAAACTTAAGCAGGTTATTTCTCTTTCTGGGCAGTCTACAGAAACGTTTCTGTCCTTTCACATTTGTTTCTATGTTTCTTTGTAACGATTCTGTAATTGGGATATATGTGTAATGTCAAAAATGTAATAGGTTAAGTAGCATAAATGGCTTTTGGGAGGAGAAGAAGCTCAGAGCTGCAGAACCATGGTTGCTTTCAAAGCCCTGCTGCTTGTAGTTGTTCGATTTAACCATTATCTGGGTTTTTTCTGTTACCTGAAGATAGAATAACAATGTTTTGAAAGCATTTGCACTTTTCTCCAGATCAACGATCTTTTGAAAGGAATGTTTTAATCTTTCTTTTTTTCTTTTTTTTTCCTTTTTTTGGTAGGGAAGAAAATGAGTGTTTGAAAAAAATTTTTTCAATCCGATTCTCACAGTGACTGAACTTTCCAGTCCTTTGGTGGCTTGATTGGTGTTTTCATATAATATCCCTCTGTAATTTGTTCAGATTTTTGCAAAAGTTTCTGTGTAACTGTGATAACTCTGTAATTTACTTAACAATGAACAGCAGCATGTCTCAGCTCCCAGACTAGAGGTTTGAGTTGAGGATGCTGGACTTGCTGGAGAGGAAACTTCTATGAGCAAGTTTTGGTTTTTTCCTTCTAAGAGAGGGGAAGAGAGAATTCAGTGCTAGTACCTCAGAGATAAAACCTTTGACAGTTTTCCAGTGCCCTGAGAACTCTGATAGGTAGCCCCCAGGCAGAAGAGTGCACTAAGTGGAATTTGATGCATGCCCAAGGATGATGATGTTCTCTGGTAATCACAGAACAGTCTGTGACTGCTGGTAGGGGCAGCAGCATGTCCCATCATGGTGTTCCTGTCTGTGGGAAGAGTAGGGGACCAGGGGTGCGGCTGGCTTCTTGATTCATTTTTATACTGAAATCATATTGCTTGCAGTCATGACAATAAATGCTATTACTGTCCTTAGTCCTGAAATTGTTGTGCTGTTTTAATTATCCCCTGGAGACATTTATTCTTACTCACTGCTTTGTGTTACTGTGATTCCTTGTCATTGGACTGAAAGTTGTTGCTTCAGACTTTAAAAAGAGGAACTTCATGTCCATTACACTGCCTTTGGTAGGCAAAATGGGACATCCCTTCTATTCAAAAGGTGTATCAACAGATCCGATAGTAGCCTGCTTTCATGGGAAGATGCAGTCAGAGCATCTCAGCTGAACTTTCTTAACTTGGCAGCCATAGGAGGAGATGTGTGTTCCTGTGTAGGACTCCTCTTCCTTTAAAAGCTTTCAGTGTGAAATACCACACAGTGTTTATTTTTATGCCTTTTGAATGTTTTATGGAGGCTTTGTTTAGTTTCCCTTCATAATTTTTAATAGGAAGCCTTTGAAGTTGGGTTGTGACTGCAAAATCTCATTGGCAGCTTGACCATTCATTGTTGGCTCCTATTTTTTTTTTTAACTGTGCATCTATAAAAATCTGGAAGTGAGTGCATTCAGAGCGATGATGAAGCTAAGTATATTTCTGGAAAGGGGAAATAAACTTGCAGTTATTCTCAGCCATTATTTGTTGTGTGAAGATGTTACATGCTGATGGCTGCAGATGGTTTTACACAAAAAACTCCAATGCACTGGGAGCTGTGGTTTTCTATCATGATGGAGTGGAGAAGATTGTTTTTCTGCCTGCAGCAATGTGTTACCCTTACTTGCATTTGCTAGTTACTAGGCATCTAGCAGTGGTTAAAATTTTTTGCATCAGTGACTTCACATTAATCCATCTAGATCAAGGATTCTCCTAAGTTTAAGAAGGTGAGGATATCAATGTGCAGGATTCTCTGGTAGGGAGCACTAAGCTCAGGAACGCAGATGTGAGGGTAGAAGAGTTAAGGTTAAGGGCGAGGATGATCAGAGGGGTGGAGCACCTCTGTTGTGGGGACAGACTGAAGGACTTGGAGTTGCTCAGCCTGGAGAAGAGAAGGCTCTGATGGGACCTTAACGCAGCCTGTCCAGTACCTGGAGGGCCTACAAGAAAGCTGGAGAGGGACTCTAGTGATAATGCAAAGGGGAATGGGTTCAAGCTAAAAGGGGAAATTTAGATGACATCTTTGGAAGAAATTCCTCTCTGTGAGGGTGCTGAGGCACTGGAACACAATGCTCAGGGAGGTTGTGGCTGCTTCATCCCTGGAGTGTTCTAGGCCAGGCTGGATGGAGCTCTGGGCAACCTGGTCTGCTGAGAGGTGTCCATGCCCATGGCAGGGGGAGCTTGGGGCTGGGTGATCTCTGAAGTCTCTTCCAAGCTAAACCAGCCTGTGATTCTAAGGTGGTGATCTTACATTTTTGTGCTCTTGTTGAAGTTCAGAATCAGCTATGTTACCATGTATTTGTGTGTCCATGAGCATGTTTTACCTCTTGATTTATAGATGCAGCGATTGCTTCATACTGTGGAACAGTAAAATAACCCCATAATGTGCCTACGTATTTCGTTTTAGTCATTGGAAACAGCACAGACAGCTGCAAAATGTTACTTTGAATTCGGCTTTATACTGTAAGAATTATAAAAGGTTGCATTTGGTATAAATTACTCTGTTAAAGCAAAGCAAAGAAGGAAGTGTGAGAGAGTAGAACATAAGATGGAGCTCAGTGGTCCTGATGTAAGGTGGGTGCTCAGAAAAGATTTCTGTGGACTGGTTTTGGTCTTTGCATTGATCAGATTCCACACAGATGTAGCAAACAAACCTACATGCATAGATACAGTTGGATAACTGTGCTCACGATTTTTTCCTTTCTTTCATTGACACAGCAGTAAGCTGGAACATAGAGGGTTCCACACAAGTATGAGAAGGAACTTCTTCACAGTGAGGGTGACAGTAATGGTTCTATGATTCTATGACAGAGCACTGGAACAGCTTGCCCAGGGGGGCTGTGCAGTCTCCTTCACTGGAGATGTTTAAGACCGGCCTGGATGTGTTCCTGTGTGGCTTGATCTAGGTGATTGGGGGGATTGGACTAGATAATATTTTGAGGCCCCCTTCCAATCCGTAATGATTCTATGATTCTGTGATTTTATTCTTCAGTGATTCCCTTTGGACCCTTCCTGTAGGTACTCTGGAAGCTGTGGAAGGCTCTGTACACATCCCAGGTTGCTTTTCTTCATGTCTTAGTAGATACCTGAGTGCGGTCAGCTTTGTTCAAAGCCACAATTTGCTTTTTTCCTGCCTTTGTGCAAGTACCTGTGGTGTCTGCGGTACTTTATTTTGTGTTATAAAACAGACATGTTGCTTCTGATGTCACGGCTGCAACACAAGGAAGGTAACTTGGCTTGAGTGTCAACTGTCTGTGTAAAACTAGTCAAGAGGGAGCAGTATATGGCCTGCTGAAACCACTTGAATCTTCACACACTTCGGGGAAGAAACCAGTTTTGAAGAATAATCCTTTACTGGTTTGGCAGAATGATTTTATCAGAGCGTTAAAGAAGCAGCAGGGTAATGAGATGTGATAAAGTAATCTAACGGCTCTGGAATAGCCTAGCTCCTACAATTTTGCATCTGATTATGTATTTCAAACTATGAGATTTTACGGTTTCCTTTGAGGCAATAACAGTTTATGCGGAGAGCCATTGCTTATCTTGCCTTTTTCTTACTCGGCAGGTGCCCGGCACACTGAACGTATTGATCTGTGTAGCATTTGTGCTGTGGTCCATTTATTGAAGATGTGAAGCAACGCTGAGTCTGAGGTTTGAATTACTTGACAGACTGGAGGAAATTGTAGTCCTTGTGATGCCCATGGACATGCTGAATTGCATGTAATTCTGGCTTCTTTCCCCGTCCCCTCCCTTCCCTCTCAGCTATCTCAGGGTTCATAAAGATTTCAATGGTTCTTGTGCCTGTAAGTTTGAAAGAGAAGTGACCAAAAATGGGGGACCAGCAACTGTATAAAACTAACCATACTGCCAACAGCAACGAGAACTTGTACTACCAACAGCACCAAATGAACTCCCTTCCATCTCTAAATCATAGCTATGGGACATCTGTTATGGATGCATCCCAGGCATCCCCTCTCTCCCCTCAGTTTCCGCAAGATTCAAGAGACAGTATAGCTTTGCCTGTAGGTTCAAAAAGCCTTGGGTCAGTGGACACGTCTAGACAAACGAGTTGGACACACTCTGGCTCAGGAAACCACGTCTCAGTGAGGAACAATTTAAGCAATCAAAGCGCAATGTGGAGCCCCCTTGGGCAGGGAGAGTCCCACGAGGGATACCAGTATCCTTACTCTCAATCCAGTGAAAGTCGATCGCAAAAAATTACCAGTGGAGTCCTGCATAAACTGGACTCCTTCACGCAAGTGTTTGCTAACCAGAATCTGAGAATTCAAGTCAATAATATGGCTCAGGTTTTGCACACCGAGTCGCCCATGGCAGATAATGCTGGTGACAGTGCGCTCAGGCAGCTGCTGTCCCAGAAGCCAGTAATTGAGCAACAGCCTGTAACTTCCAGCATACAGAGATACCAACCACTGCCCCAGCAAACACACCCGAATTTTGCAAGCACACAGCAAAAGGAGCAAATGCAAGTCATGCAACACCCACAGTTGTACTATGACTACCAGCAGCATCTGTCACAGATGCAGATGCATTCTGCCTTTCAGCAAGGACAGACGCACATGCCACAAATGCAGCCCCAGCAGCTCTTGCCACAGCAGATGCAGCACTTGCAGACTTCCTACTACCCTCAGCCACAGCAGGGACGGCTCTCAATCCAGGAGATCCAGCAGCAGCAGCCAGGTCGGCCACAGCAGCAGCGGCAGTGTCAGATGCAGATTGCTCAGTATTACCAAACACAACCCATTGTGCAGCAGTTACAGCAGCAGCAGCAACAGATGCAGTTGCCTCTTCCTCCTTATCATAGGGAACCTGATCCAAAGACTATGCACGAAACACACCAGTACTCTCAGGATCCAAGTCATCCTGTGCAGCTCATCCAGCTGGGAGCAGTGCCTCAGTATTGCTACCAAGATTCCCATGAACAGTACAGGCACTTGTACCCGCAGAGTTTACTGCAGCAGCAACCAGATCAGCAGAAGCAATACCCGAGTGAGAGCCGAGTGCCAGCTCTCAACTCCCACGTTGGCCTCACTCCATCAGAGACCACGGAGGATCCTGCACGGCAGGAGGTTAATTCTGTGGGCAATGCTGTTCCTCATCGAACTCTTTTGCCACCCTCAGGAGTTCACCTGAACAACAAAAGCTCTCAGAAGGACTCTCCCAGCACGGCGTGGCCTCAGGTAATTAATATTTTAGATCTGAGCTCAGCCAGACTTGTTTTGCAGAAGAGCTGTAAGATGTGGAAAGAAAGGGCTTGGAAGAGAGCTGGAAGGTTAGGATGTGAGCATTGGGTGGTGTTGGGATGTTTTGGGGAACTGCGTTAATAGAACTTCTGTTTCCATTGCTGGGTTGACTTGGGACCAAGCTGTTGGCAGCATAGAGCTGCTGCTGCCAGGTTGTTGCTTCCTTTGTGAGAGGCTTTGGGAAGTTCAGCCTTCAGGGATTCTTCAGAAGAGTTAGTCAACTCCGTATTTCTGAAACTAATGGCTTCTGGGTCAGAGCAAAGGCTTCGAACTGCAAGTGTGCGTAGGTGAACTTGCACTTGCCTTGATTTGGTAGAGGTATTAGAATTGTTCAGTTTGGAAAAGACCTTTAAGATCATAGAGTCTAGCCATTAACCAGGCTGTCCCAAGCTCAGAGCTATGTAAGGCTCTCAGCTCAAGAGGCTTTAAATATTAGTAAAATCATATGTAAAATGCAACTGTAATGCTGTACCTTCATTTATGCATTAATGTTTTCTGAAAGATTATTTTCTAAAAGATTATTTTCCTCTCTATCCCACTCTTTTGATAGCAGACACAACTGTCAGATGGCAAACTGCAGCCGCTGTCCCCAGAACAAAGGTATTTGTAGGAGGTTTTTTTGTCTTTTTAATTTAAATATGAGAAATACAAAGGAGTTGCCACAGTTTAGAGGGAGGAGGATGTGTTCTGGCTAGGTAATAGTTGTCGATCTCCTAGAAATACCTTTAGTTTTGTGCTGTGTGAATTAAAGTTTGAGTGATTTCCACCATCCCTCCCAGTAATACAATCAAAGTAATGCTGTCTTTAAAAGAAAGAAAAAACCAAAGCAACCCAAAGGAAAAGCCAAATCAGAGGAGCAGTTTCCTCACAGTGTTACAAAGGTAGGGGAAGAGATAATGTGTGGTTTGGTTTTGTATCTTTAGCAGCAGGCATCTTCTGTTTTGAAGGTCTCATCTCTGAAGAGTGGAGGTGTCTACAGTTATATACAGGTGTCTGCCATAATTAGGCGCATCCTGCCCAAGTGGTTGTTAACTGCTGGCATGAGTGGGACAGTGCAAGTCTGTCATGATCTCCTGGCTTCTCAGACTTTTCTACACTGAGAGCCACATTTTGGAGAGTTTACCCTACTCAAAACTTTACTTCTTTCCATCTTGCCTGTGTATTCCAAAGCACTCACCCCATGCTTACTTGTGGCTTCATAACCATCTAGCTGTAAAATTTTATTGACTTCCTTGATTCACAGACTTCCTCTGCAACAAAGGGAACGTGCCAAACTAACGTCTCTTCTTCTGTTCCATGCTAAAACAAATGAAATTACCAGTAGTGGTCAGAACAGAGAAACACTTCCTGAGAGAGCTGATGCGAAGAACAAGCTAATGTGTTCAATATGCTTGAAGGAGTTTAAGAGCTTGCCGGCTCTGAATGGTCACATGAGGTCACACGGAGGAGTAAGAGCATCTCCTAACTTCAAACAGGTAGCATTCCCTTTTCCTGCAGTGTTTTGGCTCTCTCCTTTCTGTGTTGATGTTTGCTTGCTTTGCCACGCTTTGCTTTGCTGTCAGAAGCTGTTCTTGGTGCTGTTTTGTTATGTTGTACCCTGTGTAAGTAGAAAAGCAAAGAGTTCTGCTACTTTGTAGGCCAGAAGTTTTGCTGCAAAGCCGAAGGCAGTGCTGGAGGCCAGGACTGTCCCTCTTGGTTTCTCTGCACATAAGAAAAACAGCCGACAAAGTCACACCAGGAGCATCTAAATCCTACCTCCCTGCCCCTCCACCTCATGTTTTGTTTATTATATCAGAAATATCAGGAACATCAAGTCTTCCTTACTTTCATTTGAACTACTGGGATGACTAAGGGATGATTATTGGAAGCCTTCCCAGGCTTTAATTGAAGGAGCAGGATTGTTGAATTTTTAGTTTTCTTTCCAAGTGTTTGAGTTCTATAGATATCAACAAATGCCAAACAGAAAATGTGGGTTTGAATTGTTCTGCATAAAAATAACTTGCCCCATCAGTCAGTCATTCTCTGTCCTAATATTTTGGGAATTTTGCCCTAGCAAAATATAGGACAGCAAAGAGCTACCAGAGTTACACCATCTGTGTCTTTGTTTTTAGGTGGTTGATGGTGAAGTCTCTCTCTCTCTAGTAATAGACAGAGCATGTGTTCATCTCCCCTCCTGCAAGTTTTTTAGTAAAAACGCTTAATGTGGTTATTTATCACTGAGGCTGAATCCTGCATAGGAGTCATAAGTAACCTGCCAACCTTGCTCAAGGCAAATAAAGACTCAAGCAACGCTGTTGTGTGTTTTGTAACCCTGGCCACTTGTTTCCAGCCACAGTGCATACGTTGCATAGCATATTGATCCAGGAGTAGCCCTCCCTCACTGGGGCTGAAAGCCTTTAATTGTCTGTACAGGATGAAGGCGAGAAACCACCCCAGCAGCCGCTGCCTAAAGAGGTGGATAGCCTTGCGCCCATCGTCATGCCCGTGTCTGTCCCTGTAAAGCTTCTGTCGCCTGAGCCCAGCACACAGCCTTCTGCCAGCAGTGCCACAGTCAAAGACAAGCCTGCCAACTCTGTGTCAGATGACGAGATGCCTGTTCTCGTGAAGATGACTTACTCTCCACCGTGCAGTCCCAAAGTGACCAACCCCTGCTCGTCCTCTGTGAGTGCTGCGTTTCTTGCCACTAACTGTGCTGTGCCTCTGAAATCCCTTTCTTGTAGTGCTGCTGCCTTCTAAAACACTTGTATTTTAGAGTATTTTCTGGAAACTTAATGATGCCTAATAAACAAAAAAAAAAAGGCCTGTAGCATTGTAGCATTCCTTCCTCAGTCATTTGAAAATGTTAATTTTCTCTTTGCTGGGGAATCAAGGCCTTGGCTGAAACTAAATAATTTGAAATTGGAATGTGATATTATTTTATCCCGCTAGAACAAAGGGATTTATTATCTTATTACTGTTCTTGTTCTTTTCAGGCTGCTTTGTTTTTATGTTACTGCTTTAATTTGACAGTTTTATTTCTTCCTGTTATTTTAAAGTCAGATATATGTGCTTCTCATTTCAGCTAAAGATCGGAGGATGCTGTGCAGTGTTTTACAGTGTGTGCTCTAAGCCAATATGAAGCTTTGCCGATGCTGAGTTTTGCAGTGAAGTCATTTTTCCCCTTCCTTACTGCACACATCACTTCCAAGGGTTAATCATGGGGAATTCTGATACATGGAAAATTGCTGTGCTTAGCGCTTTCATTTCACTCATAAACCCAAAACTGTCAGACACTGTGAGGAACTGATAAGTACTTGAATGAGACCAGAATGCGCTTTATTGTTTTCCTGAAAGAGTCGTGAAGCAAGCAGCATTTATTTTATGTTCCACTATAGGAGTAGGTGCTGCTCGTTCCTGTGAATCCCTCCTTGCGCACCACACCATGATAAGAGATTGCTGGGGAGTAGAAGCACTGTACAGTATTATCTGTGCAGTGCAGAGAAAGACTCTTGTGTTATTATTTTGTTTTATTGTTTTCCTTCTCATGTGACTGATGATCAAATAAGGGGACAGCACATACATAGAATCATTAGGGATTGGAAGGGACCTCAAAAGATCATCTAGTCCAATCCCCCCGCCACAGCATGATCACCTAGACCAAGTCACACAGGAACACATCCAGGCGGGTCTTAAACGTCTCCAGTGAAGGCGACTCCACAACCTCCCTGGGCAGCCCGTTCCAGTGCTCTGTCACCCTCACTGTGAAGAAGGTCCTTCTCATATTTATATAATGGATGATTCCTTATCTTATTCATGTATTTATATCTCTTCTGCCTCTTCACTCTGATTTTAAACATACATATAACATCTTAAATTTCTTTTCAGGCAGAGGTTTTACACGTAAATGTTTACTTGCTGTGGAAGGCAGCGTCTCACAGTACTCAGCCTGAAACTTAGCAGTACAATTTTTCTTTTCTATTTCTAGTTTCTGGAGAGAAAAAGGACAGTCTTTTCTGAGTCCTGGAGCTCTGAGTGGGAGATCATCTCCAGAGACATCAGAGTAGGTGGCTTGGGCTTGTCTATATTTGCACTGTATGTAAAGTGCCTCTGATTAAATCTACCAGTCTTTGGCTAAATGTGCATTCATTCACTCAAAATTGTGCTTGCAGTCCTTATTATTGCCCAAGCAAACTAAACTAAGCTGTTTCCTCTCTGGATCCTCTCTTTTATATAAGCATTAGCATTGGAAACTTTCAAAAGATCTAAAGATCTGCAGTTCCTTCTTCTGTAAAATGATTGTGCCACAGGAGACTTCTTTTAATACCAAAGAACTGGAGCTGTGTTGCATTTATTTATACTGTGCTTTGAGCTGTCCAGAAAAGCTCCCACAAAGCTCATGAAATCAGTAAAATAAAGCAGCAGAGGGAAACGAAATATTCAATAAGGCTACAGAATGGTGAGCTGAAGCTAATCTGTCAAGTGAGGTCCTTCAGTATCTATCAGGCTGCCAGCAGCAGGGTTCACAAGGGCCTTGGGTAGTGGGAATCAGTTCCTGGAGCTTCAGGAAAGAGTTGGGGGGATTCTTGCATTGAGAGCCTGTGGACATCGTGATCTCCTTCGATATTCAGTGTGATCTTTCTTGAAAGTTTTGTTGGCATAACTGTGCTGAGAAGTACTGTAATGCAGCAGCACAGGAGCTAGAGGTGTGTAGGGCTTCTAAGGTGGTGTCTTGGTTGGTTTGCTTTATACTAGTAAGACGGGAGCACTAGTGCTTTTAAACTTACAGAATAAAATGAGCCCTTAATCAACTTGAGTCTGGGATTTGGTTTATTTTATTTTTTGGTTTTGATTCAGTTTGTTTTTACCCTTGAGATTAGAGGTTCCCCCCCTTTCTCCTTTTTGACCACTAGATATTCATCATCATGATGACCCATGTCTGTGCTTAGAGCTATCCCTCACACTTTCGCAGTTCTGAACATTCATTACCAAGAAAATTCTGTGTAAAGCTGCAGGTTTTTCCTGCAAAAGGAAAACTCTTCCAGAACTTAATTTTTCTTCTTGAAAGAGAAAATGTCAGCAGCTGTTGGAGAGGATACAGCCATGATCTAACAGAGAGGACAGGACCTCTGTAATCAAAAACATTTCCACAAGCTGGAACATATTAACATAAAGTATAAAGGGTGACAGCACTAATGCTGCTTTAACATGATTTTTATTTGGTGAACGTGATTCTTAAGAACCACCCATGGTGTAAAAATGGCTGTTGTCTAAACATACATTGTAGTAATTTACGTTATGTAGTAGTAGAATTTACCAGATGAAGCAGGCATTCCAGAGTAACCCTGTCTGTCAGAAGTTTTCTAATGCTTTCCAAGTTTATTCTAAAGAATATCTAAAACCTGAAAGCAGTGAACTTCATATTGTAGTTCTCTGCCAGCTCTTGTGCATCCTTAAAGCACAAGCTGAAGCCCAGAAATGCAAGTTTGCACAAACACAATGCCTTCTGCTCCTGTGGACTTCAGGAATTTATTGTTAAGTGACTTTTAGCATTCAAGTTCTAGAGTTCTAGGCATGTTACAGTGTGTTCATTTCCCAAATGGTCATTTCCTACCCTTTTTCCTGCAAGGAAAGACAAGAGTTAAATTTCAAGATTTTTTTGCAGCTGGACTGTGCTCAAGCTGATGGGAATGTAGTGATAAGAGGAAAAGAATTTGAATTTATTACATTTTTCTTCCTTTCTGGCTGCTGAGTGTTGCAGTAATTTCACTGAGCTCATGTGTCTTTCCTCGTCAAGCAAAATAAATGTATTGGAAAACATCTCATATAAAGTTTCTAATAAACTGTGACTGTGTAATGAAGTAACTCCCAGGAGCCTGCATATGCTCAGTGCAAATGGAAGTGCCTAGGGGCTTCGGGTGGAGCTGAAGAAGATGATGTGAGGGGCTCATGACTTGGGAGAACTGTTCCCTTAACCATGAAAAGCTGGCAGCAGCCTCTTGATGCCTGTGGCCCCACCCTTCCTTGACCCAGAGGGTGGTAAGGGGGGTGAGAGTAATTTGAGCTGGGTTTTTCTAACTCTCCTGAGGTTTCTATGTAGCACCAGCTCTGTACCGACCAGGTTTATTGTAGTGGTACCTGACTAACTGCCTGGTGGTAGGTCCAGCTTTCCTGTGGCTGTTGCCCTAAGAAGCAGGGAATTTGTGCAAACTACATGTTATGCGTGCCTAAGTATTAAAGTTCTCTGTGTTTTTCTTTAGGAAATTAACAAAAAACCTCCTCAAAGTGCTGTAAAAGTCGAAGAAAACTTCAAACCTTTGCAAGACAAGAAGAAGTATCGGCACAGACCTGAACCTCTCTTCATACCTCCTCCTTCCTTCAACCTCAGCATGTCCCACTCTGGTGCCACCCTGTACCAGAGTCAGCTTCGCTCTCCCCGTGTCCTTGGAGATCACCTGCTAGACCGAACGCACGAGCTCCCCCCGTACACTCCACCACCAATGCTCAGTCCAGTTCGACAAGGGTCTGGTCTCTTCAGCAGTGTTATCACATCATCTCATAGCGCCTCGCATACACAGCTACCACTTACTCCGCTGACACCAACTCCACGGGTGCTCCTGTGCCGATCTAGTAAGTATTAACATGTATGGAGCGGCACTGAATAGTACATGCCTCTGTCCTCTCTTCCGGTGCTACCACACTGATGAGTTTTGTGTGGGCTCACATGCGTGGCTGGTCTTGCTGCTTCACTCCGCATTCCTGAGGATTTTGCAGGGTTAGTGTTAAAGCTTAAAATGAAAGGAGGAGCCCAACCAGAGAGTAAGGCTGTGATCTGTTAATGAGATCTGCCTCAAGAGAAGGACCACCACGCCTCTTGCTACATCTGGACCTCCTGGAGTCGAGGGGAAACATCTGCCTTGAGAGATAGTTAATTTTAAATGTTTGCTGTTCAGTGCTTAACAAGAAATGGTGTCTAATCATACATTATTAGGCCAGTAGAGACCTCTGCAAGTTACGACTTTTCTGTTACCTGTAACATTTCAGTCTGTTTTTATTTGTAAACGTTAATTTTTGCTTAATAGACTGGAGTAGTGTTGATTTTGAATGAGGAACTGGCATTGCAGCTCAGGAGGTGAAGCGGCAACACCAATACCCTTTTAATACCCTTTTTAGTGTAACAACAATACCCTTTTAAACTCAAACTCCATTCTTTGTTTCAGATAGTATTGATGGAAGTGTCATTCCAGTGACCCCTGGGCCTGGAGAACAGACTGTTGAACCGTAAGAAAACCAGTATTTTTTGTTGTTGCTCTTATAGACCAGCTCCAACTTTGGAACATGTGGCCAGAAGCATTTTGAACTGGGCAGATAGCTGAAACTGCCTGAAGTAGCTTGGGCCAGATGTGTTTAAGGTTGCTCTGGATGACGCCAGAGGACATTGGGAGCAAATGTGGGAGGTGTAAATGTTACAGCTCAGAGAGGGTTGGTGGGAGACAAGGTGAGACAACAGTGATGGTTTGGAAGAGGGCCATGAGAAGAACATGCACCAGTCCAGTACTCCTGCTTTTATATATATATATTTATGTATTACTGTGGAGCTTTGGAGAGGTGTTAGAATACAATAATTCAGATTGGAAAAGACCTTTAAGATCATCAAGTCAAACTATTAACCCAGCTGTCCCAAGGCCATCTCTAAACCCTGTCCCTAAGCTCCAGATCTACACAACTTTGAAACACGTCTAGGGATGGTGATTCAACTCTGTCTCTGGGCAGCCTCTTCCAAGGCCTGATGACCCTTTCCATGAAGATTTTTCTAACGTCTAACATAAACTTCCACTGGCAAAACTTAAAGCCATTTCCTCTTGTCTTGTCACTCGTTATGTGGTAAGGTTCCTCAGGGCAGGCTGCAAACAGGGTTGTCCCTCAGCAGTGAGTATCTGCTGAAGAGATACTCATACATAAAGTTCCAGCATCCGGTCTCTTTCTAGCTTGCACACTTATACCAAGCTTGGGTTGTCTGTAAGATATGATGACTCAGTATAGCTTAAATTGTATGTAATAGTTTTTGTTTCCCCCTCCTAAGAGATCAGTTCTCTCTAACATTGAAAATACTTATCCCTCTGAGAACAAAGGATTACATAAAGCAGTCTGACACAATTTCCTGCTGCTCCATTCTAAGGGAAGGTTTTTTGGAAACAATGTGAACACCAACATAACTTCTGGCTTTTTTCTGCATGTTGTGTAGTTGAATACGCAGTTATTTGTCTTTATAGACGGATCAATATCGGGCCTCGGTTCCAGGCTGATATTCCTGAGCTGCAGGACAGGTTGCTGGTAGAGAAGGATGTGCACAAGGCGACTTTGGTTTGGAAGCCATGGCCAGAACTGGAGAACAAAATCTTCCAACAAAGAGGTACAATGACTTGTTGTTTTAGAAGCTCATACATAAACCTGTGCCTACTGAAGAAACACACTTTAATTTCTTAAGTGTATGCCTTAGAAAACAGTCAGGAGAGTATTTATTACTGATAATGTAGAGCTGGAGACCAGAGCTGCATGTTAACAGGTTCAATGTAACACTATGGAGAACCCTGTACATAAAGTCATATGTAGTGAAGTCTGGTTGAGCTGCTCTCTGGCACCCAAGGGGGAAAGATCATTGCTGGGAAGTGGGTTTTTGTGGGTAATGAACCGTCTTAGTAAGGAAAGAGGTCACAGATGAGAGGCAGCTGGTGTCTTCTGGGCCTGTCCTGTGAGCATAACTGAGAAGAGTGTGACTAGCTCAGTGGCTTCTACCAGTCCTGAGCAGAGAATGGTTTAAGTACCATTCATTTCTGGTTCTCTACTCTGGCTGGAGCCTTCTTGGCACAGCAACATGACTCACTTCTGCAAGCCTCTGCCTCACAGCCAAACCCGTCCTGCCCCTGTCCCATCCCAAGGATGCACTCTGCAATTCATAGAATCATCTAGGTTGGAAAAGATGAAGAAGTTTACGTGCAACCATTAACCCAACTGTCCTAAGGCCACTGCTAAACCCTGTCCATAAGCTCCAGATCTACATGACTTTTAAACGCATCCAGGGATGGTGATTCAGCCCCTACCTGGGCAGCCTGTTCCAAAATTCGATGATCCTTTCAGTTATGAAGTTTTTTTCCTAATGTCTGCCCTGAACATTGTGGTGCAACTTGAGGACATTTCTTCTTGTTCTATCACTTGATGCTTGTGAGAACCTCCACCCCTCTCCAACCTCCTTTCAGTAGTTGCAGACAGCAGTTTGGTCTACACTCAGCCTCCTTTTCTTCAGACTCCTCACAAGGTTTGTTCTCCAGACCCTTCACCAACCTTGTTGCCTTTCTTATAAATCACATCACATGGCCTCCTCGCTGACCTTAGTGATCCTGAAACCAGGAGAAAACTGAAACCAGATCCTGAAACTACATTGTCTTTGAGTGGCACTACAGAATCCTTGGCTCTGCATGTCTGACTGACAGGTGACTGTATTAGCAGTAAAATGTTGTCTTGTTTCTGACAGTGGAAAACCTATTAAATATGAGCTGTTCCAGTGTTTTACCTGGCGGAGGAACTAACTCAGAATATGCTTTGCACTCTCTCTTTGAAGCCAAAGGAGATATTATGGTAAGATAAGCTGAAAGGGGAGATAAGATCCTCTTCTGCAGATGAATTAACATACTCTATTAAATGGATTTAGATATGGTTATATAAAAAGGAGTTCTGACTGATTTGCTGCGATGCTTTAAACATCCTGGAACATTTTTGGGGAATGACTTTTTCCCTTTCATTCTTTCATAAATTTAAACTTCAAAAATGGTGCCTTTCCAAAGCCTTTTCTGTATATTTCATATAGATAAGATTACTTGGTTTGTAGCCCTGGGGCTTCAAGTGTCTCCCAGTGCTCCAGCCCCAGTATTTCACAGACTTCATATCTGGTCACAGGGAGAGTTGAGTTTAGTCAGTCCTCTCTCAGCCCTTTTTTTTTTTTTTGGTAGCAGCAAATACTTGCATTAGTTTAGTGATGGGAATGTTATGAACTAGAGCAAAATATTAATTTTGTCCAGTGTTAGGGAAAGACAAGGCCCTGCACCAGTTCCTGAAAAGCAAATTTAATACAAAATGCAGCAGAACACAGGGCTGGATAGTGCCCTACAGTGGGTTTAAGCTTGTGTGTCTCAGTTCCCTGAAGCTCTGTTAGCTGTATTGGAGGGGTTTGAGACAGGTGACTGAACCTACTGTCAGGAAATGAAATTTGCTTCATGGAGTGATCTGCCTTGTCAGAGGAAAAATTTTAGGGACCCACAAATCATCTGTGTCCGTGATACAGAGAAGGATTAACTCTGGTTGCTGTCATTGTGGACAGATGTTGTTGACCTACCCAGATACTCTAAGAGACACGTGCAATAAATATTAATGCTATCAAACCAACCATTAAATACTGGTGTTAATTATCACTATCAAATCAAACACTATAAACATATTTGTATGTGGCAAGCAGAGAGGAGGGAAGAGCTGGAAGGTGCTAAGTAATAGCTCCATTTGTGCTAATTAAGGCAGGACAGAAGTGCTTTGGGTGCTCTTGTGTGACGTACACTGCTAATGGGCTCTGCAGTCATTTGATGTGATTTTGCATGACAGAGAAGAAAAAGAGAATTAATTCAGCTCCTCATACCAAATAGGTTTCTAAATGCAGTTATGTGCAGCAGCTGACTGCATTTGCTAATTGTGTGGGTTTTTTTTCCCTGCTTTTTCATATAGGTTGCTCTTGAGAAGCTGCTGTTGAGGAAGCCAGTGAGATTGAAGTGTCACCCTTTGTCAAACTATCACTATGCTGGTAGGTTTCCCTGCGATCTCTGGACATGCTGGTCTACAAAGACCAAGGCTGGCATCTCTGCTTGGAGTGTGGCATCATGCTGCTCTCTTTGCGATCTACTGCATGGATGGCAGCATCCAGAGGAGTGGCACTGGACAGTGCTGAGTGGGACCCTCCCTAGCCTTCTGTCACAAGTTTGGTGGTTCTTTACCTGACTGACTGCATACAGAAGCCTTGCATCAGTGTTGCTTTGTAGGACTCTACAGATTTAAAACTGCCTCAAGTAATTCTTTTCATCTTTTAAACTAAAACTTAATTTGTTACTCCGCTTTTAAAACTGCTGCTATTTGTGGATTGTTATTTACTAGCAGTAAGATCTTAATTTTCTGCTGTGTAAACATCTGCCTTCAGACCTTCCTTTCTGAGGAGGTGGTGCGTGATAAATGAAGAAGCTAATCATGAGCATCTCTCCAGTGATGCAGAGCTATAACTCTTGCTACCGTTAATGCTGAATCAGAGCTTCTCTTTGCATGGATGTAGCTGAAAAGAAACAGATCTGGGATGGTGACCTCTTTAACAAAGACAGGAAGAGCTGTGCTTGTGATGAAGCAGAAGTTCCTGTGAGATAAAGTCAGTAGTGTTAAGCTATCAGGCTTCAGTTACATCACCTAAGCATGGGTGGCAGATGTCTCTCCTGCAGCTCTGCATGTTGTTGCTTAATGCTTCGTAGTGGCCAACAGTTGCTTGGCCACAGAGAGTAGTTGCATAGGAGATTTAAGACTTTATCTCCAGTTTAGGCTCAGTGGGAAGCAATCCAAGAATCTTCTGGTGGTTAGTCAGTCACAATGTCCAGGGTCATTTACCTAATTCCAGTCATTGTGTGACAGGTTGCATCTTGATTCTAGCAACTTACTGGAAAGACTCTATTCTAGCTCTCAGAGCTTAAGGAGTTGATTTACAATAGAACTATGTTTGATGGCAGCTGATAAAGAGTGAAAAATGTGAAGATGAGTTTTATGAGTCTTGTCTGGGGAAGAAGCCCAGTACCCTTGGTAACAGCTCTGTCATAGTCCAGAGGGTGGGCATGGGAATAGATAAGGGAGGACATCAACCAGGAACTTTGGCCAGACTGTTTTGTCTGAAGAGATGACATTAATTCGTATGTGTCAAGTGGTCCAGGGCATGAGCAGGAAGATGGGACATCGCAGTAGCCTAATTTTCTGAGAGTGATCTCATTAGCAGAGCAGGTAAGAAATTTCTGCCTGTGTGGCAGAGAAGCAAGACTCTTTACTAAAGCAGCTTCATAGCAGCTTCATAAAGTGTTTGATTGTGATGCAGGGAGGAGCCAGAAGAGACTGGTTTAACATCTCATGTGAGATGGCACTAATCCTCATTAATAGCACTGGGACCTGTGGACGTGAATGTGTCCCTATTAAGCAGAAAAAGAAGTTTGGTTCTGCTTATCACAGCACAAAACAGAATCTCACCAGCTGGATTTAAGTGCTATAACATAACAAGACAAAGCATTACTTACTAATGCGCTTAGTGCAACATGTGATTGGAACTTACACTGACAGCTATGCACTAGCATTTTGCAGCAGCTCTTGAAGAATAGTTTATTTGTGGTTGATAATCAGCCACTCAAGGCATAGGGGAATTTCTCCCAATCTAGAGGATGAATAGCTTAATGTAACTTCAGATGGCCTTTGTTTGGGTTGAGGTTTTGGGCTTTCTGCTCTGTGCTCAGAAATTGTAGCTCTTAGGCACCTCACCACAACGTGGAATAGGCTGAAACAAGGTTTGTCAATGACTCATGGGTAGTAACTGATACCACAGACAGTAAATATCCAAACTCATCCTTAGCAGCATGCTGGAATGAGGGAGCAAAGCAAATAGATCATCTTTGAAACCCACTGACTTGTTGGGGAAGCAGGTTGTAAAACTTGAAGCTGCTTTGTTGTGTGCCAAGGGATGGGCTGCCCAGTGAGAGGGTTTAGGTTAAACATGAGGAAAAACTTCATGGAAAGGGTTATCAGGCTTTGGAACAGACTGTCCAGGAAGGGGGTGGAATAACCATCCCTGGACGTGTTTAAAAGTCATGTAGATCTGGAGCTTAAGGACAGTCCCAAGCAGTGGGCTTGGGACAGCTGGGTTAATGGTTGAACTCAATCTTAGAATCACTTAGGCTGGAAAAGTCCTTTATGATTCTAAGAAAACTGGACATGCTGACCCAGGGCTGCTTGGAAGAAGACCCTAACATCTCTGTCCTGCTTTACTCTCTGTCAGGATCATGTTTTAGGGGACAGAGGGTAAACCCATATCTCACAAGGATGCTGTTGCAAATACTTGTATCATTTTCATTTGAACAGTCTGAAGTTCCCCAGCAGTGACAATTGCAGGAGACATGGTCTGAAAAAACATCCTTCAGGCAGTCTGGAAACTTCTTGTATATCCTGTGATAGTGTGTGGAGTAGACCTGGCTTATGCTGCATGTGATGGATTTAAGCTCTTGAGGAGGCTCATTCGGTGTAGGTGCTGCCACTTTGAAAACCCAGAGGTTGAGCCCAAAACTCCCAGATTTGTCAGAGCTATTTATCGCCAATTAATCAGCGTAAAAACGATACAATGAGTAAAACAAAACAGAATAAATGCCTAAACATGAAGATCAGCTTTAAAGTTTTATTTGTATTTCAAAGTCCAAAATTCTTCCTTGCTGCATTGCAGATTTCACGCTCTCTCTATCTCCCTCACGCTAACAAGAGCAAAAGTGGTTTCCCAGCAACCAGAGTTAAAAACAGCTTTTCTTCTGTTTCTTTTCCTACACAAGATTTATTCTATTAATTAGGTTACTTTCAATTAACCTGCATAATCTTATAAGAATCTCTGCTAGTACCACAGCTGTTGGGGAAACTCTGTAAGGCCTGAATCCTCCGTAGGTGTGCGATAAAATTGGTTCATCAAGAGATTTATTTTTTTTAATTCTTTTTCAAGGGTGTCAGGTAGAGGCAGAGAGGTTTGCCAAAAACTAATCTTTCCTTGGGTGTTGTCCTGCTTTTTGAGACTGGACTTGGACTGAATCAACCCATTTACTCCTGCCCAAAGGGGCTTGCAAGTTGTGTGAGAAGGGAATGCCACTAGTTCAGGATAGGAAGGATGGCAAGTCTGTGTGTCAGCAAAAAGATTTTTGGGTGAGAACAGAATAAATAAAACTCATGGCTTGAAGCCAGTTCCTTTTGCTGCTGCTTAAAAGAGCTTTAGTGTAAATCTCTGTGGAAATAACTAATGCATGCTCATAACCAGTCCTGGAAAAGCCTGCAAAGACAGGTTGCATAAAAGTTAATTTTCTAGTTTTCAGCATATGAAGGAGCAAGTAAGATATCTGCTCTAAGCTTGTGAGCCTGGGAGTTGATGCTGAAAAGCAAAACATTTGCAGTTAAAAACGAAAAAAATCACACACATTTTTACAGACCTAATTAACATGTTGAGCTCAATACTGTGTGTGGTGCCAAGACGTAGTTAATTGAATTCAGTGCAGAGGCAAGTATTTGTGGGGTAACATTGACAGGAATATTAGGGATTGCTTTTGGTAAAAATTTTAGATGTTTCAGAAACTCTTAGACTGAAGAAGAAATTTCATTTCAGTGGTATCTTCTTGCATACTCTTCCTTCAATATACAAAATACTGCCCACTCCTGTAGGGAACTGCTTGGATGCAGTAGAACGTCCCTGTGTTCCTTCTGTTCAGCTAATAGAAGGAAGCACAAATGCATTTCAGTTTAAATGTTGATTGCATGTTCTCCTGGGCAGGTAGGGCTGGTGAAGCAAACACAGAATAGCAGTATTTGAAAGTTTTGTATATTGGACAGTGCTACAGCTACATGTGACACTGAGGATTTAAGTGTCTTACCTCAAGCCTCAAATGAAGAGCTGCCAAAGGATTGTCTGGAGAACAAAATGATAGATTAACTTTGTGTAGTTGAATGTCAAATGAGTATATGGAAATAAGCAATACAGGCTTTACATAGAAAATTAGAAGCTCTAATTGAGACTTCTCAATTAGAACGAGGCCTTGGGATTCTAATGTTACTTCTATGAAAGCATAGGCTCTGTGTTTTATAACAGCTAAAAAAAGCCACAAGTCAAATGTTAAGAGCATCAAGAACATGATAATGCCCCAGTGCAAGTCTGTGGATTGCTTACACACTGACTATTGTATGACTTTTTGGTCCCTTCATCTCTGTAGGAATGTTTTAGCACTGGAAAAGGTACAGAGACAACAGTGATACCCAAAGATGTATGAGTGAGAGATCCTCCATAGCATGGAGGTGATGGCTGGGATGTGGCTCAATTTTTTTCTTCCACTTGAAGAATAAGGGGTCATCCAGTGAAGCTCCTGGGAGCCAAGAGACAAAGAAATTGAGATGGCGTTTCTTACAGAGGGTCTACTGATGTATGACACTTTTCAGCAAAGGTGATTTTGGGTGCAAGAGGCTTCATTGATTGAAAGGAAGAGTCGATCAGCACTTACGAGGTTATTAAATAAGCAAATCATACAAGATTTGGGAAGTGCCCTGCACCCTCAATGGTCAGAGGTTAGCAAGAACTAGGGGAAGGCATTGTGTTTGCTTGTCCTGAACATACTGTTTCCTAGGCAACTGCTGTGTCCACTGCTAGAGACCAAATTCTGGTTAGATGGGCTCAAGCTGTCAATACGGCCATACCTGTATTTGGGCAGCAGCAATCACTAGCACATCACTGAGGTTTCCCAATTTTAATTTCAGCTACTACAGTCAACACAGAAGTGTTTCTTATTACTGATAATGAATTAACTCTGGTTTTTTAAGGCTCTGACAAATGGACACATCAAGAAAGGAGGCTGTTCAAAGAGGCATTGTCCACCTACAGCAAAGATTTCATATTTGTACAGAAAATGGTGAGGCTATTTCTGTTGGTTGTTTGCTTTTATTTGCTGGATTGTTAGCTCAAATGTTGAAAAACATTTGAATTTATGGTAACCAAGTCTTAATTACTAGATTTCTTGGTGGCATTGTACATGTGAGCTACTTCTTAGACATTTGGGAAACTCGGAGAAATGTACCTAACTTGGGATAATCAACGCAAATATGACTGAAAAAAACTAAATTAAAACCCAAAGTGTTCTACAAGAATAGTCCTGTTGTCAAACTGCTTTTTTCCCCCCTCCATTTGAATGTTTGAGGATTAAAGCCTGTCTCTTGGGATATATACAATTTGTGTTGAATGAAAGCAAAAAAAAAAATTGAAACTGGACTAACTCTGCCATTACTTACCTACAGGTTAAGTCTAAAACGGTTGCACAATGTGTGGAGTACTACTATACCTGGAAGAAAATTCTGCGTTTGGGGCGGAAGCACAGAACGCGTTTAGAGAAGAAGAGAGAGGAATGCATGGTAAGTCCAGGAGAATATGAGAAAGTTTAACACTTAATCGTTTTTATGTTCATCCTCCTTTGAGGAGGAGGTTGAAACTGATGACTTAGGTTCTAACCTTCTGGATAAAATTATTCGGTAATTGTAAATGATACTGTATGAGCGTTCTGTGATCTCAGCCATGTCGAGATGTGTTCCTGGGCAGTAATCCCATAAAAGCATTTTGACCAGTGTGAAATTTAATGAGTTATAACAAGGGTAAGTGTAGAGTCTTGTATTTTGTCAAGAACAACCCCAGGTACCAGTATAAGTTGGGGACTGACCTGTTGGAGAGTAGTGTAAGAAAAAGGGACCTGGGGGTTCTGGTGGAGAGCAGGATGACCATGAGCCAGCAGTGTGCTCTTGTGACCAAGAGGGCCAACAGCATCCTGGGGTGGATCAGAAGGGGGGTGGTTAGCAGATCAAGAGAGGTTCTTCTCTCCCTCTACGCTGCCCTAGTGATATCACATCTGGAGTATTGTGTCCAGTTCTAGGCCCCTCAGTTCAAGAAGGACACGGACCTGCTGGAGGGTGTCCAGCATAGAGCAACGAGGATGATGAAGGAAGTGGAACACCTCCCTTATGAGGAAAGGCTGAGGGAGCTGGGTGTCTTTAGCTTGGAGAAGACTGAGGGGTGACCTCATTAATGTCTATAAATATGTGAAGGGTGGGTGTCAGGAGGATGGAGCCAGGCTCTTCTCAGTGTCATCTAGTGATAGATGGACAGGCTGCCCAGGGGGGTTGTGGAGTCTCCCTCACTGGAGATATTCAAGACCTGACTGGATAGGTTCCTGTGTGACTTGGTCTAGGTGATCCTGCTGTTGCAGGCGGATTGGACTAGATGATCTTTTGAGGTCCCTTCCAATCCGTAATGATTCTATGATTCTATGAATGGGTGCAAGCTGGAACATAGGAGGTTCCATATAACTCTGAGAAGGAACTTCCCAGTGCTGCCCGGGGCGGGGGGGTTGTAGAGTCTCCTTCTCTGGAGACTTTTAAGACCTGCCTGGATATGTTCCTATGCAACTTGATCTAGGTAATCCTGCTGTGGCAGGGGGATTGAACTAGATGATCTTTCGAGGTCCCTTCCAATCCCTGATGTTCTGTGATTCTGCAAATTACCTGCTTCAGCAGCAGCAAAATCTGTACAGCTCTGTTAATTATTGCTATGCCTGTGTGTGCTTCTAAAGGCTGCTCGAGTATTCTAGTACAAACTTCTCTTATACAGACTGGCAGTGCAATTCTTTATGTGCCAGACCTGCATTGCCAGTAGTCTGAGTAGTCCTAGGAGATGTGGTTGGTTGGGTTTTCTAAGAAATCATTTAATCTGACTATGAATGTAGCATGAATTGTCATTTAACAGCTGGAGGAGAATATTGCACCTTGGCACCCACTGACTCTTAAAGCCACAGTTACATAGTTAGAGTGTGCTTTGAGCATTTCAGTGAAGCTTCATGAGCTTGTCCATTGAAGCGTGATAGCTCCAGCAAGACCAGAAGTTCATTCAGGGTAGGGAAAAATACTGAAGCTTGAAAGGAAGACTTGATGAAGCAGCATGTTGTTTCACTTCTGTCTGCCCTGCTATACAGTACTGTCTGACTTTGACCATATTGCTAATATTTCTTAAATGCACCTTCTATTTCAGACAAGTGGTGAAGAGGAAGTGTTAGAGGAAGATGAGGAGATTGAAGAAGAAAGGGAAATGCAGAAGTCTCCTGACCCACCAGCTATCCCTCTTGTTGGCCCTATAGATTTGCCTGCCCTTCAGAGTTTTTCACTTTCTTCGTCCTCCTTCATCTGTGAAATGCCGAACTGTGGTGCTGTACGTGTCTGTTGTACCTTGACATGAATAGTGGGGTGGGGAGTTCTGTGCACTCATGAATGCAAAATTGTGGAAATCAGGGCTTTAGACTCTTTCTGGCCAGTGATATTCCCTGAATATATTTGGACAAATCATTCTGCATCTGTTTAATGCGCACCTCACAGAATACAGTTATCCACATGAAATTGGATCTAGAGGTGTTGTATCAGTGACAAACACTATACGGTGACAGCTCTGACTATTACACAGCTGTAATAGCAGGATAGCTCACTGATCTGTGGTATTATGACTGAGTTTCTTTAACTTTAGTGGATATATCAAAGAGATCAAGCAGTATTTGACTAAATGGATGGTGTGTTTCTGACCTGTTCAGTTGTTTAATTGTAATAGGCATTCAGCATACTTTCTGCAGTTCCTGTCCCAGTATTTCTCAGATTTTATTTATTTTTATTTTCTCTTCCTTCCACCCTACTCCTTGTCAGGTGTTCAGTTCCCGACAAGCACTAAATGGCCACGCACGCATCCATGGAGGTACAAATCAGGTGGCAAAAACTCGATGCACCGTTCCAGGCACTAAGCAGAAATCTGGTACGCAGAGCGGATACTGCTCCATCAAGAGTTCTCCTGCCCACAGCACAACGAGTGGTGAGACTGACCCAACAACCATTTTTCCTTGCAAGGAGTGTGGCAAGTAAGTGAATGTGATGGTCTGCAGCATTGCATGGCATTTACCTGTTTGTGTTCCAAGTGAACAGTGTCATGACGCTGTGGTTTGCTGTGATGGTCTCCAAAGAACAGTTTCTCCTTAGATGATGTGTCCTCTTACTAAAATGATGTGTCCTCTTACTAAAACCTTCAGAGCTTAGTTTACATGACATCTCCTGGGCAAAAAAAAATCCACTTAAATAAAGTTAATCCAATTTTCTTGAATCCATTTTACCTGCTAGAGTTTCTACATCTGACAGTCCAGCTTCCTGCTTCATCATAGACTTATGTGTGACAGTGGGCAGTCTCTGTGTTTCTGTCCTTGAGTTTGTCCATCCTACTGTGGGATTCTCCCACCTGTTCCCTGTTCTGGAAAACTATAGCAAAACTAAATACAAGGAGATTTAGGACATGCAGAGATACTGAAGCAACTATGGGAGCTACAAAATCCCTCTGGCAGAGTTCGAGCAGGACATTTTGATACTGTCAGGATGTATAAATCCGTTAGTCTGTCCCTGAAATTCTCACTATGGTGTCACAGACTTCACCGACTTCTATTTCAGGACAAGGAAGTAAATGTACTGATAGGCTGTTGAGGCTTTTTTGGCTCACTGCAACAAAAGCAATGCATTTTTATCTGATTTTCCTTTTGTTCCCTTTAAAATGTAGGGTATTTTTCAAAATCAAAAGCCGCAATGCTCATATGAAGACTCACAGACAACAGGAGGAACAGCAAAGGCAGAAAGCTCAGAAAGCTGCTGTAGCAGCAGAAATGGCAGCCACTATTGCAAGAACTACTGGGCCAGCTGGGCATAATTTGATCCCTCTGGATCACACAAGTTTGGTTAAACATGTTGAAAACGTTGGTGACATTGACGACGATGTTGTTCAGGAGCTGGGTGATGTCATGGAAGAGAATGAAGTTGTAGATGCTGACCTTCTTTTGGGTGATGAAGATGCAGATCTACTGCAGGATGATGCTGAGTTGTAAATAAAGTTTGATAAGAGATGGCTACTGAGCACACCCTGAACGGATCAGTCAGGAAACCCGGACTGCTCCTTTATTCCCCACTAATTGTAAACTACATGTTGAAAATGATAATTCTTTTATCCAGGTCTACAAAAACAACAAAAAAAAAAATCTGCTTTTTTTCCCTTTTTTTATTAATCTGTGTTTTTGGGAAAAAATAAATAATTGGTACAAATATTCTTATAAGGTGTTTTTATCTGAGCTCATTTTGTTGATAATTTTCAAGGCCACTAATTTCAGAAGTTTATGATTCTGCTGTTGTGTCTCTCCAGATGATCCCACTAGGTTATTTAGTCTTTAACTCTTCCAAGTTCCGTTTCAGCCCAGTTGCAAGAAGGATCTTCACATACTTCTGATGGAACGTTTTGAGGTTTTTTGCCTATACTGCATCACTTCCAGCATCTTTTAAAGACTCTGTCAAGGAGATTATTATGTACTTTGTCTTCACGCTGTCATTTTAAGAGAGGTGGAGGCAAAAAAACCCCCAACCAACAACCTGATTTAACTGTGAAATAATTACAGGCATGACTATCATCTGTAGTATCACAGTAGTTTTTCAATTCTGTCTTGCCTTACTGCATAGGTGTTGGGCAGTTTATAAAAGCATCAGTTACCCTGTACACTTCAGAGCTTCCATTTTCGCAAGGGTTCCATGTGCTGGGTTTGAAGTGACCTAATTCAAGGGCTGATGAAAGAAGACTTGTACTGTGGTTCACATCATATGATGGGAACACTGGATTCAGAAATGCTGCCTCAGTAATCGGATTGCACTGGAAATATATTTTGCTGTGACAATAAATCACACTGTTGAATAGCCATCTCAGTGGTTGTAGGAGAGTGTATGCTTGAGCAGTGCAGGAGCTTGCTCTCTCACTGGGCAAATACAGGGAGACATCTTTGCCTGTGAAACAGAGACTGCTGGAGTTTCATACCTTCAGAATGTTAGTTGTTACGTGTAGGCACAAAGTTCTTGTGCTGTTTTCAGTTCTCCTCATTAAGCTAATTTGAATGTTTTTTACTTGGTAAAACACACTCCGAAGGTGAGTTGTCATTGCTGTTTGGTTACTATTTCTCCTCCCTTAATGTTCAGCTCTGTGTGCTGGATGTCTTAATGCTGTTTGTATAGATTCAAATTTGGTTCTCTAAGTAAACAGGATCTTAAAAGAATTGTACCTTGACAAATTAAAGAATTAAGAATTTGAGTTAGGTTGAGTGGACCTTTAATTACAGGATACGAGTACTGTTTTTAAGAGCTTTCATGGGTCACAGTACTGATTTTCTTGTGAATTTTGCACAGTAGAAGAGTATTGCTAACTTCGTAAGATGTTTTATAAATCTGATTTCAGATCTTCCTGATTTCAGAGTTTGGATTTTTTTTATGAGTTGGGTTCTTTTAATGGGGTTTTACTTTTTTTGCCACGTTCCTAACCAGTTAGGCAGAATCTGAGAGATGGTGGATCTTATTTTCTGCTGTATTTCTTCCTTTATAACTATGCAAAGTGAGGGTCAATTGCGGCACTTTGGTATAGGAGTCCTGGACCACACCAAGTTCAAACCCAGTGAGACTCCTTGGCAGACAGGTAGGTTCTCTGTCAAAGCCACATAAGTGAAGACAAACAACCTGAAGTTTCCACTTAAGGTCCAATGTTCTGATACTAAAGAACAATCCTTCAAGAGAATGGAAATGACTTACGAGTTGCCAATTAGTGAAGTAACCTGTGTAAGTGGTTGGTATTACTGTTTCCAGAAGTTCTAGAGGCGGGTTTTTGTTGGTTTTTACCAGCAGGTGGAATTTCACTCACTCTGCTCTGTAAGGGATGATGTTCTGATGTACTGGATCTATGAGTTTCAGGACATCAGGCAGCAGCCACCTTTTCTTTCCCAAACTGCCGGGCCATGCAGTGACCTGATACATTTACAGGGGCCTTACAGCCCAGAGCGAGCAGACTGGCCGTCCCAACTAGATCCACTGACCACAAAGTCTGGAGGTTGTGCGAGTCTTAGTGTTTGGCAAAGTGAGGGCTTTTATGAGCGGTAACTTGTGTTGTATTTTAGGAACCAGTGTTAAACAGCCCGGCAGAGTCTACTTTCTAACTTCCAAACTTGTATCAATTTAAATTTGTGAGGATTTTTCTGATAAAGGCTGCTACACTGGGAAATGGAAAAGTGTTTTCACCCAGCGGTGGTAGGGAGAAAAGAGAAAAGAGTGACAGTTGAAGTCCATGAGAGTTCTGCTTGAAAAAGAATGAAAAATTGTTGAAACTTGTGGGCTTGATTCTGAAGAACAGCTCTATATTAAAGAATCGACACTGGAACTTTTCTAACAGGAGTTGGACAGGTATCTCTGCTTATCCTACTATATATAAATATATATACACACAGACATTGTAACATTAATTGGATGCCAAGAAGATAAACAACGATAACCAAAGACGTTACTTGTAAAGGATAAGAGAGAAATGCACATTTGTTAAGCAGATGGAAGCATCAAATGTTGACTTTGTTAAGGGTCGCATTGGCCGATGTTTAGCAGATCCTGTTCGAACTATTTGTACATAAGTTTCAGACAGACAGTTTTATTTTGGAAAACTTGTTTTCTTGCTGATGGTTGGTGGAGAACTGTTCACTGTTGAAGTCCTCTTTGATAAAGCGTTGTACATAGAGAAAACCTATTTTATGAGAAAAAATTATTTTCAATATTTAACTTGTTATTTTATGAGAAGACGGTTGTAAATATTTTAGGTGCTTTAGTGTATAAAAAAAAAAGAAAACCCAGAAAAAAGCAGACTTGTAATTTTTAGGTGGTGGAGGAAGTAAACAAAATAAAAAACACCAAAAAAATTGTGTTTGATACAGCTTGTAATCTGTGATGGTTTCAGAGTTGCGCACAGCTTAAGTACAGATTGGATTTATTAATACGTGCTTGGCTGTATTAAGATCATTTAATGACATGAACATTTCATTTTTAAACCTGCCCCCCGCCCCCGAGGCGTTTTGTATTCATCAAAACGTCTTTTGTAAAGGGAAAAAAGGGGGTTTTACAGGGCATTTCCAGTCGTTTCCTACTTGCGTATGATATAATGATGGGGGGGCGGCCATGGGCTGGAAACGATTTGGGTGAAGATGAGGCACCGGCTGCGGCGGGGATCGAGGGCGGGGAGATCACCCCGAGATGTCGGCGATTCCCGCCCCTTCACCTCCACCTCCCTGAGGGGTTGTGGTTCCGCCATTGCGCTGAGGGCACCTTTTTCCTTCCGGCTCGGGGCGGAGAGAAGATGGCGGCGGCTCGGCTGTGGCGCCGGCTCTGGCAGGTGGGTAGCGACGGAAGATGGAAAAACTTACTGATGCTGACGATGTTTTCTGCTGCCTTTGAGTTCCAAAGTGGTTGTTTTCTCTGAAATGGGGATATATTGGTGGTTGGGGTACATCCGGCGCTTAGGGACGTGGTTTAGCTGTGGCTTTGGGGCAGCTGGGTTAGTGATTGGCCTGGCTTGAAAGGGTTTTGCTGCCCGAGCGATTCTATGGTTTGATTTTCTGAAGCCCTGAATACACGCGGTGTTCAGGACTTGCTTACATCGCGTTCAGAATCTGTCAGCCAAACAAGGTTATTTTGCATTAGGAAAGGGCTAATTACTATTTTGTGCAAGGCACACCAGATGGAATTCTGGTGCTGTCTGAGTGTCTTTTCCGTCTTCTGACAATTAACAAGAACACATGAAATATATTTACATCAGGTAATAAGCAGTTAATCTGAGGGTGTTGGATCACTGGAACAGGTGTACAACCCATCCCTGGAGCCATTCCAGGTCAGGCTGGATGGGGCTCTGAGCAATCTGTTCTCGTTAGAGATGTCCCTGGTTGTTACAAGGGGGTTGGACTGGATGGCCTTTGGAGGCCCCTTCCAACCCAACACATTCTATGAAACTGTGATTTAGTACCCACTGAATGTTATTTTTTCCACCTAGGGTACTTGGTGCATAGTTCTGTCAAAATTAGCACAAAGCACCTTTAATTCTGTTTTACAAAACCTGTTGAGTCAGTGCATAGCTGTGTGCCAGGAGATGGCCTGTGGTGGGAATAATATCTACAATCAAAGAATACTGTAAAGGCTGCAGCACTTAATGCATGGGATAAAACTCCACTGCTTCATTGTGATTGTTTCATATTTATTATGTGCAAACAAAATTTCTTGAGTCCAAATCCATGTAGCACAATATGCTGCAAGTGGACTTATCTTTACATGCTACAAGGTTAGAAGTGAGAAGTAAAAAATACCTAGCAGAGGCTGTATACACAGAAAAACTGTAGAAAGAGTAAACCTTCTAGTTACTGTTCCACTTGGTAGTCTCACATTTATTAATCTGGGCTCAGGTTCTGCACCATAGACTTGCTTGCATGTGCCCTGCACCGAGTACAATCTTTTGTTCTTGTGGGCCTGCCTGCTCCCTGAAGTCATGTCAAGTGATGGTGTTTGCTACTGTACATCATATTGGTGTGGAAATAAAGGGAAGCAGGATTCTACTCAAGAGGTAGAGAATTGAGATGCAAAAGTCAAGATCATTTTTCCAAATGTATTTCGCTGATGTTGTGTGTCAAGGGTCAAGTGACTCCCTGCGTGAGCATTCAGAATGGCTGTCACATGTAGTGGCAAATACTCAGTGCTCCTGAAGTTGCTTGCTGTGTTGTGTGCTGTTGGAAGACAGCCAGCTGCACCGCAGCTGACCAGACAGTCAGCTTTGTAAACAGGAGCATAAAAACTACTGCGTCCTACTGTCATCCTTACTGGATGCGCAACTTGTAAGATAGTAAATGAGGAAGAATTACTTCAGAAAAGAGCTTCATTCACTGCTGGTGTACAATTAAAATATAATGTCTACTGGAGAAAGTTAGGGACCTAATAGCATCGTATAATTACGCGTGTCCATGAATGACAAAGTTCAGGTCTTCTGAACACCTGTTAATTCTGGATGTTTTCTGATGTTTTGATTAAAAACCTTCATAACTGATGTGTGAGGTTTCTGTCTTCCCTCCTAAATCTATGACTGTAGTAGGGGTGAAATAAGAGTGTCAAGGGACTGGGTACATTGATAATTTTTCTTTAGCATTCTGCAACAGCCTTTAAGTTTCCCCTAAGCAAGTGATAGTTGTGGTCCCTTCATTGTTTGGTTGGTTTGTTTTGGGGTGTTTTTCCCTCCTCGAGTATCTAGTTACACAAGTAAAACTAAGAAGAAAAGGTTGCATACAGAAATTGTATCTGACACCACACAAAATATGTTGTTTCACTACAAAAAATTCTTCATGACTATTCAGTTGCCTTATTACTGATAAAGAAATACTGTTGTAGTGTTCCCTCAAAGTGTTCCTTGTTTCAGGTGCTACTGCACACTGATACACATTTTTATGCCTCTGTTTTCCTGTGTTTCCCAAAAGAGCAGCTTTGCTGGTTGGACCGATCAGTGCCTACAAATGTGTTATCCTCTGGTGTGCAAAAGAAACTTGAATAAACATGTATTAATAGCCTGTTTTCTGCTTTGAAGGGGGAACAAATCCTGTAACCTATTTGTTTTATACAGGGCCCAGCTTTTCCTGTCAGTTATGCAAACAGAATTATGCACAAGCAGAGTTTCTTTCTGTAAGTATAAAGGCTTTTCTCCTTCTTCCCACTTCTCCACACCCCCTACAGAACTCCAACTTCAATGTCTTGTTTGATGTTTTTCCCTTCTGCTGCGTTTCTAGAAATCCAAATGTGGTGGGAGCACAGTTGGCTGAATCCCGCATTGATACACAGGAGCCCCAGACTAATCCCTTGGTAAGTGTTCTATGGGACAGTATTTGGTACATTGCTGTAGTGATGAAGACCTGAAATTCATTATTGCAGGTTTTTTGTGATAATGATGTCAAATTTGCTGTAGAGAAAGAAGCAGTTTTTTGGTTTGATAATTGGTTTTATTTTCATCAAGGTTTCTGTAGCCCACAGTTGTCTCTCAGTCTCTTCTCTCCTTCTCCTCCATGCAGCTATAACTGTGTGAAATGGCAAGTTTTGGCCATGCTGAGTTCAGTGCCCACAGCTGCTTAACCAGCCCAAGGCTGTTGTCTCTGGCTTGGATGCTGGGGCCCAGTACTGATGAATCATAGAATCATTAGGGATTGGAAGGGACCTCGAAAGATCATCTAGTCCAATCCCCCTGCCACAGCAGGATCACCCAGACCAAGTCATACAGTCAGTCTGGGTTAGTAGGGACCACAGGATCAGCCAGTTCCAATTCCCCTAGCATGGGCAGGGACATCCCACCCTAGATCAGGCTGGCCAGAGTCTTATCCAGCCTGGCCTTAAACACCTCCGAGGATGAGGTGAGGAGTTCTTGAAAGCATGTGGTGCTTTTAAAATCTGAATGCCTTGATTTTTATGAAGAATTTGGAAACACATTCTCCATCTGTATAGTACATGAAAGCAAGTAAAAATCTTACAGAAATGTCAGATCCAAAATGCAGAGTCAACCTTCCTGCCATGTTTCATACATATTGGATTTACTGTGCCAAACTGCGCAGGAAAGTTGGGGCTTCCTGGATGCACTGAGGCCAGAAATTGAAGCTCTTACTGAAAGACATAAGCTTGAGCCTGGACAAGCATACACCTGGGGAGGCTAACTGTTTAAAGTAGCCTTATAACTGACGTAGTGAAGTGAGAATTCTGGTCGGTGTCGATTAATGCTGTAGTTACTGTCCATACCCAAACAAAGTCAGAGAGTTTGAGGTATTCTCATGCTGCTATTTAAAACACAAATGTTGCTCCTCCAAACTTGCTTTAACAGAGTTTAATTATTGCCTTTGCTAGAATTGGCTTCCTGATATTTATCTGGCATTGCTTTTTCTTTTCCTGTCAAGAAATTCTACCTAAATGTTTACAACTTCTATCTCCACTCTTTTGCTTTCCCTGATAAGAGTGAGAACTGTCATTCAAGGTAATACAGTCAGCCTCTTGCAGATAAACTAAAGCAGCTAAAAGTGTGTCTTCCCCTCTTACAAACTATCAGTGTGTGGTTAAACTGAAGTGAACATGGAGTGGTAACTCTTGTCATTTCTTTAAAAATGCAGGTTTCTATTTCAGATGAGCCAGAAACACTGTACAAGAGGTTGTCCCTTTTAGTTAAAGGCCACGATAAAGCTGTGCTGGACAGCTATGAATATTTTGCAGTGCTTGCAGCTAATGAACTTGGCATTTCTGTTGAAAAAGTGTAAGTAACTGATGTTCAAAGTGATGTAGTGTCACATGCTTCATGTCATCTCCTGTACTCTAGGTTCTGTGATTAGAAGCATTTTATCTTTTTTCTTTGTAAGAAACAGGTGTAGTCTGATGTTTTGTTTCTCAGCTTCTTAGAAGAAGCTAATTCTTCTTAGATGGGAGCACAGCAAAGAGAAAGCAGCAGCAGTTCTATTCAGCACTGCTGTTGTAGAAACATATTTTAACTACATGAAGGATATTGCCAGTACTTGAAGTGCAGTTGTCAGTGTTCAAGCTTCCCTGAGCTAACGCTGGTTAACAGCTGAGTATTAACTGGCCATGTGGGTTAGTAATGAACAGTGTTAAATGCTTCTGTGTAGATTGTCTAAATGTCAAATAAGAACAGGGCTTTCAGCATCATCTTTCAGATAATCTCTATTTCATTTGCATTGAATGGATTTTTCTTTTTGTGCTTTTCCAGACATAAACCTCCAAAGACCATAGAAAGGTTCACGCTTTTAAAATCTGTCCACATATACAAGAAGCACAGAGTTCAGTATGAGATGAGAACGCACTACCTGTGTCTGGAGGTGAGAAAGATGTGAGAAAAGTGATGTATGTTGTAGGTGCACAATTAAAATCATAGAATCATAGAATCATTACGGATTGGAAGGGACCTCGAAAGATTATCTAGTCCAATCTGCCTGCAACAGCAGGATCACCTAGACCAAGTTACACAGGAACACATCCAGGCAGGTCTTGAACATCTCCAGTGAAGGAGACTCCACAACCACCCTGGGCAGCCTGTTCCAGTGCTCACTGTGAAGAAGTTCCTTCTCAGGTTGATGTGGAACCTTCTATGTTCCAGCTTACAACCATCGCCCCTTGTCCTATCACTGCATGACACTGAGAATAGCCCAGCTCCATCCTCCCGACACCCACCCCTCAAATATTTGTAGACATTAATGAGGTCACCCCTCAG